>CM044901.1:14170559-14207144 GCA_024500145.1 Gentiana dahurica var. dahurica
ACCGGAGGGTAAAATTGGCCGTGTGAACAACGTGATAACGGAATCCGATGCGGCTCTATGCAGAACTACTCTCCTTAGACGGTCAAAGCGTCGATCTTTTAGATCAACCAAGGTAACCACCGTCTACTACTTGTTTGTTTATTGCTTAAACGAAGTCGATCTTGGGTCGATAGGAAATAAATTTTGAATTCCGCTGCGTTCCCGCGTAGATTTCCTAACAGTGGTATCGGAGAGAGCTTGAGCTTAAGCAATAAGCATGTTATTATCGTAGTTAATTTTATCGTTTAAATCACGTAATTAAAAGATGAAAGATTTTTGATTTGCAAAATTGATACATGAAAAGAAAAAAAAAAAAAAGAGATCTGGTGGTGCTCGGCCGACTGGCGGCGGCACCACCCCACCGGCGGCGGCTGGTCGGCGGCGGCGGCAGCAGGGCAGCCTGCTGCCGGCTGTCGGTTGACCGGTCAATCCTGGCGGATCTCCAAATTTTTGTTTTGTGTATTTTGTGATTCAATATGGTTCATAGTTGTGATTAAAATCTCCTTTGTTTAGTTGTGTCATGTGGCTAACCAATGGTTCAAATAGTTTGGCCATTGGGATGCCACATGGCATTAAAATAATAATGGCCTTTCCAAATTTTATTTGGAATAGGCCTATGCCCTTTCCAAATATTTGATTTGGGAAAAGGCCTAGGCCTAGGCCACTTCCAAAATTTTGATTTTGGAAAGTGGCCAGGCCTAAACCAAATTATTTGGCCTTTCCAAATATTTGATTTGGAATAGGCCTAGGCCCTTTTCAAATATTTGATTTGTAAAAGGCCTAGGCCTAGGCCACTTCCAAAATTTTGATTTTGGAAAGTGGCCAGGCCTAAGCCAAATTTGGTTTAGGAAACCAAAGGCATCCCTTTTGATTACGAATCAAAAGGAAAGAAACAAAAGAGACTTAATTTTAATTTTGATTTATTTTGGAATAGTTCTAATTAATTAAAATTAAAATTAAAATCGGTTTAAAATTAATCGTTAATTTTATTTCGATTAAAATCATTTAATTAATTAAATGTTAATTAGTTAATTGATTGGATAAAATTATTTAATAGATTAAATGTTAATTGATTAATTAAGACGCAAGTAGTTAAATTTTAATTTTATCTTTTTCATAAGATTTTATTGTATGGATTAGATATAGTAGATATAATATGATTATATGGACCCCGATTGATCATGGACTCGACCGATAGGATAGATGTGAATGATTTAATTTTTCTGTTGGTTTAAAAATTGTCCTAGGCCGTTATGAAGAACGTGACCTAGTTTATTTTCTGCATTTATCCCATTCCCTTTGACTCCCCCCGTGTGCGGCGGGTGTATTTATTTTATTAGATAGAATTAAATGTAACAAGAATGGAGCAGAAGATGGAGACCAAAGAAAGAAAATAAAGATCCCGTTGGAGAATGGTGCATTAAAGATCCTATTGACGGTTGCAGCTACCCTTAGATTGTGACCCGCGGTTTCGTCAGTTTGTATTCGAAACCGCACCTAGGAAAAATCCATGATCATACCGGTTATTTTACGCATTTATTTATTTTGTGCTTGTATTTATTTTATATGATACGATAGATGCATGACTAGGCACGATCTAGATAAATGTGTAGGATGTATGTCTATAGAGATAGATATAATTGATGAGACCGAAATTAAAATTAATTAAGTGAATTAATTTACGAAAAATACTTCCACAACAAAAATCAAGTCGAAATATTGTCTCCCAATATTATAACGACGGTGAAGAGCCTGTGTTCGGATCCAACTGATCGACCACCACCGGGAGTTGACCTACCTCGGGTATATCGTCGTTATTGAGATATGATCGTATGAGATCTCGTGAATATTGGGTTATGACTTGACTAGAGTCTTTCGGTGATTGGCCACCGTCAGGGCCGTCGACTTTAGAGACAAGGGTTGACTAACACATAGTGATGTGTATCGCCAAAGAGTTGACTAGTCAACCACTGAGAATCACATAGAGATGTGAATGGTAAAGGGTTACCTACCTATCGAAATTATCTTGGTTGATCGACCACCGCCGGGAATCGAGGTAACTAGATGGGATCTCAGCCACTAAAAAATTTTGAAAAATTCTTGAAAGTCAATTGGAAGTAGTTGACTAGTGGGAGCAAAATCATAAACCAAAAGACCATTTTTGATTTTGCGTGTATAAACAACAACACTCTTTTATTTTCATTTTTATGTTGTAGTTTTAGCAAACTTTATATTTATGTTTTAATTCTCGATTAGTAAAACCAAATTATGACTGTTACCTTTTGAGAAACGTTCTCAAATATGGTTAAGTAATTTTAATCCTTTTAAAATAAGCAATGGCATGAGCAATCCCGTTATAGTAGTTAGAGACAAGGAGATTACATAATTGATGCAGTGCTCCGAGACTTTAATTATTAATGAAAGCGGAAGCTCATGATATGATTAAATCATTTGAAATAAGTTTCAATGAATTAGTCATAAATTGGATATGATCCAAGATGATCATTCAGTCATACGATGACAATTAATTCAAACGTTGGATAAGAATGACCACATCTAATTTTGGAAAGGTTCTTTTCAAAATTGTAAGATTTGTGTATCGACTTAATTCTATCATTGCTTAAAGGTTAATTAAATAGTCAATGTTTTGAATACGATTCAAACTATTTAATAAAATTTAGATTTTCTTTATGAAAGGAAATCAAAGACATAGCTCTTGTGATCTTTCTTAAGTCTTATGAAGACTACACCAAGAAATATTTACAAGTGCTTGAAGGATTAAAAAGGAAATTTAGGGCATGTGCTTAAATAGAGAACTTATTGAAGTTTCTATTCTAGGCAAGTGAGTTGAGATAAATCTATCTAAGTTCAAGTCAACTCTTAGATATATGATATCTTACGAGTGTGATTAAATTAGAAAGATTAAATACAGATATGGAAGGTTAAACAAATGTTGTAACACTTACCATATTCTGGATCTAGTAAACTGATAAGGGAACTAAATAAATGTTATTATGTTCCGGTTCTTATGAAGAACATACTTTCAGTTATTTGTTAGGATTTAGTAGACATATTCAATTGTAAAGAATAAATGTTATTCTAATAAAGTTGGAAGGTCACTGAATCTAACATACTAGATTGTTGTCACTATATAGTTGATATATGTGATGAGATCTCAACTAAATATTTGTATGGTTGTTATCCTTGATATTTGTAGTTGTTCTAGACATAGTCTCTCTGGAAGGGAAGCGTGTAATTAAACGTCATTCCGATGATGTTGAACCATATGATTATGAATCATGTGGGTTATACGTATCTTATCCAAAGAGGACTAAAATACCCTTTTATGAAAAGGTTATAAAAATCTAGAAAAATTGTCCAAAGCCTAAACATACCGATGTTTGTTGGCTTATGACAATTAATGCCACAAATAATTGTTTGTTAATCTCTATGACTATTTTAGAAATAGTCAAGTGTACTTATTGAAGTACAACAATTTGGAAAGCCCGAAAAGTTCGAGCTAGTACGAATATGAGATTGATGAGCTACTTAGGAATTAATCTTCAATTGGATTGAAGTAATTAATACCCGAAGGGTGTTTCAGAAGTCGTCTGAAAGGAATAAGATTCTTCCTTGAAGGATACCATCTTTGGGATACGCAATTAGATTGTGTTCCCAAAATGGAAATAACACTTTATATGATAAAGGTGTGACGCAAGCCATGCGAAATATCCCTTACCCGCTTCGGGATAGTGCCCTTATACTTAACCGAGTTCCAAAGAATAAAGGTTGAATAAATTCCATATTAGATATGGAAGAGGATAATGTCAAATCTATCTTAACCGATGATTTGAAGTTGTCATAAGCAAAATCAGAAAGGCTTGGAGCCTAGTACGACATATGCAACTTTGTGGAATATCTTCGCAAGTATGCTAGATATTATTTACTTGTCCGATGAGCAAAATGTTTGTCTCCAAACATGCTGTCTTCTAGAGGAAGTGTTTCTTCCAAAAAGAAACAGTGGGAGTGAATCAGATCTCAAAAGAGTTTGAGAACCACAAAGATATATTCAACCATAGGAACGTGAGCAGACGCCACATAGCGATGAGGTGTAGATCACTGCTCAGTGCACACAAAAGTTCTGTAAGTCTGTGGATAACCTCAAGCCTGAAAAGGCTGTTGGTATGTTCATCTTGAAGAATGAATATCTCACGACTTATGAAAGAATGTTTGAGAGGCAATATTGAGAGATATGGCTAGGAGCCATAATATCTGAATTAGATTCCATCAGTGACAACCAGGTTGTGAACCTAGTCTGTCTTACCTGAAGGGAGTGTCCCTGAAAGGTGAGCCAAGTTCTATTCAGACTATGCTTGAAGTAATTCGTATCATGACTATATGATAGTGTTGAAGACGTTGGGAAAACAGCTCAATGTTCATAGACAATAACATGACACGTAAGTCCACGAGATCCATTTATGGACTCAAACAAGTTTCTCTAGACGATTTCTTTGTTTGATAATCAAAGGAGTTTGATTTAGTCAAAAGAAGGATATGCCCAATGTGCAAGATGGATAGTGGGAGTGCATTACTATTTTTGAGTAAGGTATTGGATATCTCTCTCATGAATCATCTCCCCATGTCACAGTCAATTAATGTTTGGTAGTTCAAGGTCTTTATGAAAGCACTTGGATTAGCAGTTCTTATTTTAGAAATAAGAATCTATAGTGATAGATTTAACTTCTGTTAGATTATAGTTTACCTATATAGATGTGATGCTAAAAGAAGTTTAGCATAGATCGCGAGATCTATCTATGTTAGGACGTTGGTCCTAAAGATAAGGTGAAAGATGATGCTTATGGAAGGTTTCCTTTGCTACTGCATTTGGAACCATCATAAAGGTAATGCCGGATGTTCATAGTCCATGAATAGTCATGAGCAAGTATGAAAGTAAATCTGGTGAATGTCGAGAATATCCTTAAACAAGTTAAGGATGGTTTCCTAGTTTATTGAAACTTGGAATTAGATAAACGTAAATATGCAGACGTATATCCCGAGTCTTATGAAGGCGAGTGGGAGCTAGATGGGTTTGCAATCACTTTGAATAAGTGATACAGTGAGCTGGAAATGTTCTAGCATATGGGTCACTGTAAATTCTACAAGTTAGCCAAAACATAGTAGTGCCTTAGAGGCACAACGGGAGCAATACATGGATCTAGAAGGTTCATTATTGAACCTTGTGCGGTTCTTCCACCTTTTCTATATAGTGATATAGTAAGTGGATTCATTGCTTGAAGCAAGGACCGGGGTCTCGTCAGAGATTCGTGTGTGTGTTGAGGCGGTTCCTTTGACTTGGTCATTTGGAACATGATATGAAGATAGTCTGAGTCCCCACGGATAGCGATCCGTTTATGGCTAGGGCTAGTTGCAAGTATTGCATGAGATTCTTGTGTTTCAACTTGGTCTTGTGTGTGCAGTGATTGGTTTTAGGCCAAGTGGGAGATTGTTGGAATAGTGTCCTAAACCCAATCGGGTTGGACCGGATCCGACCGGGTCGGATCATTTATACTATTTCTTTATGTTTGTACATATATTAAATGGCTTTTATGTTGTCATATATATGTTCTTTTAAAGAACCAATTATGAATTGTTATATGATAACGTCCTTAGTATTAAACTGTGATAGAGAAACCATGATAGGCGATTATGGTTGATGAGATCTCTAATCACTTTAATAAGTTTGATACTTAAATGTCTCTAGGCTGATGTACTATTAAACAGGGCATTGATAGTATAAGCAGACTAGCACGTATTAGATGTCTTCCGTCTTTAAGGGCGGGGATAGATCCCGTCTATCGAAGTGTAGAGACACTTGTGTACGTGGACGTGTATTAGAGAATGCGTACGTTAGACTGACCCACTTACACGGATAAGTGTCACACTATGTGGCGGTTGTGTAATTATCCTTAAGAACGGAGTCTTCATGGCATCACGGTGTGGATTGTCATGCTTTGACACTATTGAGGTTTCCCCAGCCATGGGGCGATCATGCGGTAGTGATTGGGTATGATCTTTGAAGCATGCGGAGTATACATGATTGGTCGTCCAGGAATCGCGTATCCTATGATTGGGATCGAATATCCGAAATGGCCTTCTTATAAGGAATGTCTTACTCTCGTGAATCTTTGCAAAGTGGGAGTAAACGAGTTACTTGAGAGAGCATGATATCCAGATTATAAGATACGGTTGTTAATGTTTTGACACTCGACTAACGACCGTATGGATATTATTACAGCGATAGGATTGTAAGTTACACGGTAACTGTTTCACATGAAAGGTAGTAGTCATTGCATTTGACTCTTCCGATGATTGGGGGTCACGGTGTGTTGCTAGGCGCTATCCCGTGATCGTTAGGCATGAAGGGCATTTTCGTAATTTGCACTTTGTGTCTACGGCCAACATATTCGGAAGCCTATCGGGTCACACACATAAGAACATCTAGCCGGATTAAAATGTGGTTATAGATGATAACCAAATAAGGAAAGTTTATCTCGAGACTATAAAGGTTATAGTGGTAAATTAATATGGTGTTATTTATTTATTATGAATAAATTAAATACAAGATATTAATAATATTATATTAATTAAAGAATATTCCGGAAGCCAATTAATGGCTAAAGGGGCGCATATATTATTGTGTATAAGATACACTTGGATTGTGCAATTTAATTAATGATATTACCTATTATTAATATTAGATATTAATAAAATAAAATAGTATATATATTGTGAATGCATGCGTGTGTGTGTGTGCATTAAATGCAAATTGGATTTGCATGCATGCGCACTATAGTGTTCATATTTGATATATATTAATAGATTTATTTGTGTAATATATATGTGATATATACACATGTGTAAATTGATTTATGGTAATAAAATAAAGATAGTCAATATTAGATATTGACAATATCTTGGGAATATTCAATATGAGATATTGACAAAATCCTAGATTTATTTAATATGAGATATTATAATAAATGAGATAAATCAATCAATTATATTTTCCTTATTTTATTGGGAAAATGTTTTCTTCTCCTCCACACCTCTTGGGGCGCCACATCCATTATAAAAGGGAGGTGGGTGTCAAGCTCTTTTGTACATCACAATTCCAAGAACTAATAGTTCTTGTGTAAAATAGAGAGCATCATATTGAGAGTTGGAGAGAGGGAAAAAGGCCGGTCTAGCAACCGGAGTTTTCCAATAGCAATCCATGATGGGATTCCGGCGGGCTGTTCGTGTGGACTAGCGGTAGAGGCCGAACACTTGGGCGGCTCTATGCAGAACTACTCTCCTTAGACGGTCAAAGCGTCGATCTTTTAGATCAACCAAGGTAACCACCGTCTACTACTTGTTTGTTTATTGCTTAAACGAAGTCGATCTTGGGTCGATAGGAAATAAATTTTGAATTCCGCTGCGTTCCCGCGTAGATTTCCTAACATGTAGGTGAGGAGCCAATGATAACAAAGGCACCCAAAGACCCGTAGATTCTAATAATTGGGAGGATTGTGAAAAATGGACTCATAAGGGGATTTCATGTTAAGAACATGAGTGGGCATGCGATTGATGAGATATACGGCAGTGGAGAAGGCATAGGGCCAAAAGGTGGTAGGAAATGAGGCATATAAGAGTAGAGCTAGACCTGTCTCAACAATATGCATATGACGATGTTTTGAGAGACCATTGTGTTCAGGAGTATGTGTGGGCGTGGTAAAGAAAAAAATGCCATTTGTAGCTAGGTAATCACGAAGAGAGATAAACTCACCACCATTATCAGAGTATAAAATTTTAATGGATTGAGCAAAGAATTTTCCAACAATGGATCTAAAACGCATAAACGTAGCAGCCACATCAGATTTATGAGCAAGAGAATAGAACCACACATATCTGGTAAAATGATCAACAAAGATAATATAATATTTAAAACCATCTCGAGACAAAACAGGAGATGTCCATATATCCGTAAAAACAACTTCAATAGGGCGGGTAGAACATAAAGTAGATGAGTTAAAAGGTAATTTATGGCTTTTATTCTCTAGACAAGTAGAACAATGTGACAAAAAAGAGGTAGTTGAGTCTAAATTGTAAGTGTTAAGAACAATATTTAAAATAGAACTGGCAGGGTGACCCAAACTATGATGTCAGACTTGAGTAGTGGCTTTATTTGAGGCAAAAGCAAGTAGAAGTTTGGACGGCCATTTTTAACCGGGCCACGGAACAAAATTTGACTTGTCTGAATATCTTTCACAAGAAGTTCAGAGGGAAAAATTCTATAGAGATATTATTAGATTGGCATAGCTGGGAGATAGATAACAAGTTACGAGACATACTAGGTACACATAAAACATCATGCAAATCAAATGATTTTGATAATGAAAAAGGGAGAGAGGTAGAACCGATGTGAGTGATATTCAAGCTAGTACCATTTCCAACTAAAATCGCATCATTGCCGAGATACGGAGTATGGGGAGACAAATTTTGAAGAACATGGGTGACATGATGAGTGGCGCCACTGTCAAGAAGCCAAGGAGTGGTGGCTGGTTGTGGAGCAGACATACCAGAAAGCGGTGCAACAAGGTGAGCTTGTGACTGAGAGGTATGAGGAGGAGCTGCGGAGATGTGCTGAACTTCATACGCATTACAAAACTTAGCGGAGTGACCTTGTGTGAAGCATAATTGGCAACGCCCAACGTACGGTTTCTGTGACCGGAAATTAACACCATCGTTAACGGGCTCTTGAGGAAATGAAAGAGAGATACCATATTGTTCGAACATGGTGTAGTGGAGTAGAAAAGAATGATAGAGATGAAGCTGGAAATTATGTAGGGTATGACTAATTTTGAAAGGAAAAAAACTGGGAAGAAATTAGGAGAAACGAATGCAAGAGAAATATTGGTGCTCCGATACCATATCAACAGATATTGTGTGGAAAAAATAATTTGTATTCACACTTTCAATGATTGGCTATACAACCCTATATATAGTTACAATGGAACGATCCGGACTTCTCTTGGTACTACTATACAATAGTTACGCAATAATTAAAATTATTGAGATTTATAATTGATGGGAATTTTCTCGGCTATTACATTATATATATACTAGTAAAAAATGGGACTCCGTGCAACGCACGGAGTGCCCATGCTATAAGTTTTAACTTATTTGACGATATTAAATACGAAGAAATATAGCATGTAACGAACCATTCGGAACGTAATTTTTAAGCGCAACAATGAAAAATAAAACATTTTACATCGATCTCCTTTCGGATACCACAACCTACCACACAACTCTACCCTAGTCAACGACTCTTTCTTATCTACTACACACATTATCAATCACCCAACCGCACCCTATCCCAACATTTTTTAACACTCACCTATCCAATCCTACCTCACCATACCTTACACCATATTATCTTACCACATATTATCTTATCACACTACCCTATATTACGTACTTTATTCAACCTATCAAACTTTACTTAACTTACGCCACATTATCCAACCATACCATCCTACCCTACCATACATCACCGCATTACATCTCATACCTCGCCTCACCTACATTAGCACACCCTACCGCACCCTACCTCTCTACATACCTACAAACCTTAACCTACCTCCCAACCTACATATTAATTCACTATCCTAGCTAAGCCTATTACACCATATTTTATCTCATCCCACCCTACCTTACCTTACCCACCACCCCATCCTACTCTACCCTACAACTCCCTACCCTACCGTGCCCACCACCCATCTTACTATACCCTACCCTTCCCACCACCCCAACCCCCTATCCCAATATTTTTTAACACTCACCTATCCAATCCTACCTCACCATGCCCTACACCACATTATCTTACCACACTACCCTATATCACGTACTTTATTCAACCTACCAAACTTTACTTAACTTACGCCACATCATCCAACCATACCATCCTATCCTACCATACATCACCGCATTACATCTCATACCTCGCCTCACCTACATTAGCACACCCTACCACACCCTACCTCTCTACCTACCTACAAACCTTAACCTACCTCCCAACCTACATATTAATTCACTATCCTAGCTAAGCCTATTACAACCTATTTTATCTCATCCCACCCTACCTTACCCTACCCACCACCCCATCCTACTCTACCCTACAACTCCCTACCCTACCGTGCCCACCACCCATCTTACTATACCCTACCCTTCCCACCACCCATAACCTAACCCACCCCTCACACCTTTTTAGGGTGGCATCAAAACATGTTCATAGAAGAATAATATAAATGCGTATGAAATGAATATCCGACACATCTCTCGACATCGTATGGATACTTTTCGACACTACCGAATAATTTTTTTTTTCAATTTCTACTTAAATCAATTTTAACCGAAAAAATGAAGCTATTTTCGACATTATCTGCAACAACACGTGTTCTACCCAAAACACGACACGACACGCTTCGATACACCCCGACGCCATATCCAACGGTTGTCGGTTGATCAAATGAATATTAATTAAAATCTAACACACTATCAACACTCCACGACACAAAATCGACACCTTTCAACATTACTAAAACATTGACCAAAGAAAAAACCCGACACACACAATATATAGAAGAAAAAACGAAGAAGGAAAAAAATAATCAATACGTAGCACCCCAAAAAACGATGCCCCTAAAAAAACCGGCATAGACACACAATGTAAAATATATATACGCAAAAAAGGAAAAGAACACACACACAAACAAACTATAGTATATTGAAATATTACGTGGTCGTATCGTATTAGGATAAGACCAAAAAAAAAAAAAGATCTCGATGGAAAGCAAAATAATATGTAATTAAATTGAAATCGGATACATCTTAAGCACAACACACATAATAAAATTAAGAATAAATTAAAGCTAATGTGTAGATTGAAAATACAATTGAGTCCTCTAAAATGGAACAATTTAACTCAAATCATTCACCTCAAAAAAAAAAAAAACTTGTTTCTGGGCTGGGCCGCCCAATGAACAGTAAAAAGTTATAATTAAAAAAAAAAGATTGGGCGGGATTTTTGGGCCGATGAACAGTAAAAAAGGAGAACCAAGTGTCACCATTTGACACTTTTTCCTTTCTTATATAGTAGTAAGGATATATATTGAATTATACTCCCTCACTTTCTATTTAACTCACCGATTTGTCAAAACACAAAAACAAAAAAAAAGGAGTTAATATTTTGACTTTAACATCAAATTGACTATAAAACCCTTGAATATAATTAGTACAATGTTCATTTTATTCTCTCGCCAATTAATAAATAAAAGTAGATACCGAAAATCATAATAAATATTGTTTTGTAGTACATATTATTTTGGCTACTCTGTTAGTTAATTGGTAACAGACAAGGATGTAGTGATGTTGTGAGCTAACGGTGCCTAAACCCACCTGATTGTTATTTTTTACACACAAAAAAACCTATATAATTCAGTATAACATAATCAGTTATCTTAATAAAACCCACTCGACCATACATAGATAGTCTATTAGCTCATCAAAATATAAATTACTGATTCCGTCGTTGAAAACGAACGAAGTAGGATGTCCCAAAAAAGGGAAGTTATTGGGTGCAGTATGCGAAGTGCACCCATGTGGCAAACTGTACAATTTGTATTTTAAAACAGAATTCAAACTATATAGTACAGATTTGTTTACCGGTCAATTGAATGCGTTAGGATATACTACACAAAACTTCCCACAAAAAGATATGCATGTCGCAACTTTGACATTGTCTGCCAAGGCATTTTGATAGTATGTCTCTTTGACCAGATAGAAATTTACTTACAAGATTAAAGAGCTAGCAAATGATATATATATATATATATATATATATATATATATATATATATATATATATATATATATAATTGCAATTTCCGAAGACACAAATCACACAATATTAAAAGGTGTTTTTGGAAAACATAACCTTGAACTTTGGCCCCCCATTGAGCCAAGTGAAGCATGCACAAAACAAAACACAAACAAGCAAATGCCTATAAGCAATTCTTTTTATGCTTGAGATATAATCCTCACACCACTAGCTTCCCAAACTATGTAATGTCAAACATAGATTCTATTTACCTTTTTACTTAGCACCCAGCTTTTACCAAACTGGGGTCAACGAGTATCAACTTCAAGATTTATAATTCTGTTTACCTTTTTCTTTTTTGTAATTCTGTCACCAGCTATTCTTTATTAAGTTAATTAAATTTCATCAAGCCCCATAATATCTTGGTCAGTGTGCTAATCAGCTACTACTACTCCACTTGCTCCATCAAACGTTTGGGTTATGTGAAATTTGTTGCCTGGAAACATCTCAACACATATAACTTAGTTGTAGAACGATGTGTATAAAATGAACAAATAGTATTCTACAACTATGTATAAAATGAACAAATAGTCTTATACTACATCCGTCTCAAAATATAAATCCGTTTAAGATTATTTTTACATAGATTAAGAAAGTTGGTTAAATTGTTATATGTCATTAATTTTGATGAAAAAGACAAAAATGATATTTGACCGTTATTAATACAAAGTAATGAAAACGGGGTGAATATATAATAAATGAGGGGTAAAAGAAGAATGCTTCATTGGTTATCTAAATGACGTTACAATATTTTTGAACAAATTCAAAATGCTAAATGGACTTACATTTTAGGACATGGGTAGTATAAGAATTATTCGGTTGGGAAGTGCTATTGTCAATGACGGAGCCAGGTTTCGAACCTCGCGCGGGCTGGTGAACTCTATCAAGATGATCGGGTTGTGTAAAAATTACTTAATGGATTAGACCGGATTATATATAATTAACTATATATTATTATTCCTAAAAAAACTATATATTATTATTTTTTACCCTTGGGTGAGTTTAGCCCCCATATTATCATGCTTTGCCTTCGTCCTTGGCTATTGCATGAACTCTTGTAGCATAACGAATGACACAGTACACATTTTTATAAATGTGTATTGTACCATTCGTTATGACACAATCACAGTAATGAAACTAGCATTAGCTCCTCGGATTTTTCAAATAGGGAAAATCATTTTCAATAAAAACCACATCCCTAAAGACAAATTTGCTTGTGTTGTCATGGCACAAGTGACCTTTGTGATCCAGACTTATACCTAAAGTATGTGCAATATAGGGTGTGAAATTGGGGTCCTTGGTTATGATAAGGCATGAGATAGGAATAGCAAGAGCATCCAAAGACTAGAGTTGTGCAACTTGGTTTGGTTTTATGAAGGATTTCAAAGGGTGACTTGTTGCCTAGAATAGGTGTAGGCAAAAGCTTGATCAATTTCACAGCATGTTGTAAGGCATGCCACAAGGATTATTTTGGCATAAAGGCTTGAGCAAGGAACGCTAGACCAACTTATACAATGTGTGTATGTTTTATTTTTGTCTTGTCATTTTGGCCATTAGCATGTGAACAGAGGTGGCTGAATTGGATGCCAAGATTTTTGAGGTGTGGTTCAAAGGTTCCATACTCACCACCCAAATCCAAGTGAACACGCTAAATAGGTCAATTAAACTATTTTTCAACTATAAAAAATTGTGAAGGCGTCAAGCATCAAAATTAAACTTAAAGGGACAAATACATGTAAAACTACTAAAATTATCAATGAAATGTATGTAATAAAGGTAACCATTTGAAGATTGAACTGGTTATAAGACCTATAAGTCAGTATGAATCAATTCTAGCACATGTTTTAACATGGATATAGAATTTGAATAAGGAAAAGCATGTAATTTCCAAACTAACAAGCCTCACAAAAGTCAATCTTATTATGAAATGATTATTACAATCTTTGGGCACTAGACTCATAACCTAAACTGAAGGGTGGCCAAACCTTATATGCCGCAAGTTTACAGACTCATTGCTAGACTTCTCAATGGAAAACTGAATGACTAAAGACCGATGTAAAGACTTGGACTGAGATGACCCTGATAGGTTGGTCTTGGATTGAAGAGAGCTCAAGGATCTGGAATAAGAGGGTAAGCCAAGCTGGTACATACCATCCTTAATGGTTCATTCTAGAAACATTCTCGGGTCCTTCACAAGACATCAAGAAGAGAGAAATCCCACAAAAGCAGTAATATCAGAGGTAAGTTTTGATATACTGAGGAGATTCTAGATTATTTTGAACTTGTAGTATATTTTAAGTTTAATACAAGAATGTGGTGTAGTGATAGTAACGTTTAATTCCAGTGTTAGCAATGGATAGTTTCTCACCACTTTCAACAGTCAAGGTATGTGATCCTTCACATCCTGAAATATATGGACATTGTTATGATCACAGGTAATATTACTAGTGGTCCCACTGCCAACTAGGATCATATAAAGTGTCTCGTGCGGCAAAGTAGGCAACATTGCCTCTAGGTGATGATGCATTAGCTCTTTCGGTATTGTTGTTGAATGTCAAATCAAACAAGGACCAACATTCTGTATCAACATGCCCTACTTGGCTGCTAAATTGGAAAGTAGGTCTAAGTCCAATATTGTTGTTTCTGCCTCATGTGCCTCTAAACATTCCAGCTCCACCTCTAGATCATATTCCTCTACCAGCATTAATTAATAGCAAGGTTCTGTGGAGATGGGTTTCTTTAAGAACCTCTTCCATAGGACCCATGTCTGTTGGTTTCCAGTTGTGCAGAGGGCTGATTCAATTCAAGAGATGCAGGAGGGTTAAAGCTTGCTACAATATGTTCATATGTAACAAGTTAAGACTAAACCTCAGGCCAGGATAAAGACCTTTTTTAGATGTTATGTTGATGATGTCCAATTCATATGTCTTTCTTAATCCCTTTAATGTGGTCAAAATCAGCCCACTCTTGTTGATGGGATTTCCTACAACAACTAGACATCAGAGTATGACTTTATAAGGTCTAGATAATCTAGCATAGACATGTTCCACTTCTCAATTTTGGTGAGAGGGGGCTTCAACTCCAACATTTTGGCTTCAGAGTGACAATTAAACAGGTTTTCAAGAGTCACAAATTTCTTATGAGTAGAAGAGCAACCAATGACTTTAACCATGACTTGCTCAGTCATAGAGCTGAACATCACCTCATAAGAAGCCGATATGTGGCTACTCATGATACAAATGAAAGATTTCTAATAGAAGCTCCAAAGGTTATTGTATCGCTAGTGTAAGGTAGAAACTCAAGTGGTCTAAGATTGTTCCAAGAAGATGACCATCAAGGCGATGCCCATGAACAATACACATAAAGGTGGACTACCACACCAAATAATTGTTTCAATGAAGCTTGATAGTTGATGACCAATATAGTGAATGTCCAACCTTAACTGGCAGTGTACCGGATTGGAACCCACGAGAAATCCATTGAGTACCAAAGTCTTTCTTGTACTTAGTTTAGCCAATCGATGGTAAAACACGTTTTTAATTATACTAAAGTTATAATAAAACTAAAGATAATAAGAGAGAGACATAGTCAAACCATGATCCAATTGATTACTTTTGTTCCTCTAATCGATTATTCGGGAATGAGAATTACCAACCAAAACACCATGCAAAAACCTAGTACCATTTGCTCAGTTCAACAGTTCTCCTTTAAGAATTTAATTGAACGAAACAAGATTAACGCTCTAGAGTCGCTCGATTAACAACCGATAAACCTCGTCGCCTAATCGAATCTAAACAACTTAGTCAATTATAAGAAACGATCTTAAAACCTTTTTTCCCACACCCCTTCACAACATAAATTTATAAAAGTGGTGTGTGAGCTCATGAATCAAGCAATCAAGTTAATTCAAGCATTAAGAACAAGTTTTAAGACACAAATTTGTCGATATAACATCAATTAAGCATTACTCATTCCCAATTTCATCAATTAGAGGTGGATTTCTTCAACTTTCACATGATTTAGCTATGATAATGTTTAGCTACTCATCATAAAGCTAGAAATAACAAACAAGAAAAAGATTAAATCCATAAAACAAGAAAAGAAATGAACTTAATTACCAAAATGCTGAAAAGTTGTTATTACATCAAGCTTCATCAATACCCATGTCTTTTGGTGAAAAAAAAGATCCAAAATCTCAAAATCCAAGATACTTGAGCTAAAATCTAAGCTTAATTAACTTTAATCTAAGAGAATATGGTGAAAAAGTGAATCTAGGGATCAAAAATGGGAAAGTCGGCCTAAGAAGAGCTCTATGTAAAAGTGTGGGTATGAAGATGTGTCGAAAAATATGTGCTCCAAAATATGCAGAAAAAGTGGTTATAGCACGCGCATAGCCCTTTTTAGCTCGTGCTGAACATGCCGATAGAAATTCAAATTCGGTCCTATCTTGATTTTGGCACGCGCTTCATCGCTATTTGCGCACGCTAAAACGTGTCTGAACTTGTCGATCCTCCTGGTTCTTCATTTGGCGCACGTTGAAATGTTTAGTGTGTGTTGAAACCGGTATCAAACTTGCAGATCTTCAGCTGGTCTTTTGGCGGGCGCTGAACTGCTTTAGCTCATGCTAAAACTGGACTCCATCAAATCTAAACCATCTGACTGCTTTTGGCGCGCGTTTAGCTGCTTTAGCGCACGCTAAACATGCCCTGGGCCCAAAATCTTCCATTCCCGGGCTTCGGTTTCGCCTTTCTAAGCCTCACGCCTTGTCTTTCGGGTTCACAAGTCACCTATATATTTCCTGAATTCCACATGACAACCACCATACCAAGCGTAATTCCGCAAGAAAGATAGGGCTCGAATAGGGTCATAAACACCGTAAAATGTCTAGGTTTTCTATTTATGTGACGGTTCACCTCTAAGTGAGCGTGCAATGTGATTTTACCCTGTAAATGGTCTAAACATACCCAAAATGAGCCAAAAGTATTGTAAACGGAGGCTAAAACATTCATCGGAGCATAGTAAAGTTGACTCTCATCAATAGTTTTGAGATATACATCAACGGGAGTGTGGCTTAGCCATTATCCAAGAAATGAAAGAGTTCTAAGCATTCTAATTATGGAAAGAGGATACGTGGACTTTTAAGGTCTTGATTCTCCTGATACACCATGAATCAGTGTATGCATGAAGCTTCCTCCAAATGAGGTAGCTAAGAAACTCAAGATTGTAGAAGAATGGAGGTGTGAAATAGTGGGAATTGGAGGAATAGAAGTTGACAGCTATTAAGAAATGTTTTTTTAAACATTTGAAACACCGGGAATTGGAGGAATAATAATTGAGAGCCATTAAGACATGTGTGTTTGAACATATCTGATAAAGGATGCTACCTGAGGGAATAAATCCAATGGCTGCACTAATGGAGCTCCATTCCCAGTTGTGGCGGTGTCCATTAGAGCTCGATACCAAGAAAGAATTAGTGAAAATCTTTCATTGGATTCATATCAACATATTCAATACACACAGAGTTCAGGTGCTATACGTACATAGGCTATACCCATAATACTACCTAACAGAATCCAACGGTACATGACATGTGTCATGTACCATCTAATGCCACTAATCCATCACACTACTACAATATTGTAATGCCCTCGGACCTATGTTTGGTAGCCGCTAAATTGAGCAATAAAGGATCCGGTTAACCGTCGTCCTCGCTTAATCTAAAAGAGCTAACCCGAGTTGATAAGACATTTATGTCTCACACTTATATGAGGGTGAGAATTGTACTACTTTAACTATGTGAGACATTACATTCTCCCCCCTTAAAAACAACTGGCGTCCTCGCCAGGACTGTTCCCAGACTCGTCCCTACGAGAGGATTCTAGAGGTGGCCCCCACCGCCTCTCACAGTGTGGTGCT
Source organism: Gentiana dahurica var. dahurica (assembly GCA_024500145.1). NCBI lineage: Eukaryota > Viridiplantae > Streptophyta > Magnoliopsida > Gentianales > Gentianaceae > Gentiana > Gentiana dahurica. The sequence continues at coordinate 14,188,495 of CM044901.1, forward strand.
TAATCCCATCTGGTAGTCGGCTTAGATACCAATTTTTACGCCCCCGAACTTATTTCTGGTAGCGCTAAATTAAGCCATCAAGTGTCTGGTTAACTGCTTAAACTGTCGTTCTCGTTTTGGTCTAATAGGGCTAACCGGAGTTGACAAGACTTATATGTCTCATACTTACACAGGGGTAGAAATTCTACTTTAACTACGTGGGATATGATAAATATTTTATCTAATGTGTAATGTGTATTACAAAAAATTACACAGGGATATTGCAAATTGCCATATAGATGTATCTTTGACTAGATGCAAAAATGTGTATATGTTCTTCCAATGAATATGATTGACTATACACATACTATACGCAAAAATGTGTATATGTTCTTCGTAAGATCGTATAACCTCTCGTTCCATTATTAACGTACATCATTTTTAATTAGAAAAGGTTTCTTATTGTCGCTTAGGACAAGGGCCACCTAATTATCCACTTATAAGTGGTAGCTTTGAGGTAGTGGGGGGAAGTCAACCTATAACAAGTGTAACTGGTTACCTTGTCTTTAAGTGAAGACATTGCTCATACTATGAGATGAGAAATGGACAACAAATGAGTTAGGTCAAAGCTTTAATGGACCTTATTTTCTGGGAACCTGCTTCTTAATTGCTTCATTTTGCTTTGCTCAACTCCACCTGAACCTTCCCCACTCTTTACCAACCATTTCTTTGATTTTCCCCGTTTGTTAAGATGGTTAAACCCTACATACAATGGTCCCTCTCTTTTTCCCCATTTGTTCAATTACTTGTTGTTTGCATGAATATCATATCTCCAAAAAGGAAAAAAATATGAATACGACATACTTTTCCGTTTTAATTTACATGATATAGTTGCCAGATCGTGAATTGAGTTAAGGCATTTAAGTTTAATAATGAAATGACTAAAAAGTCATTTGATTTTAAGAATGCAACATTCTTTTTTATATCTTCCAATAAAATAATGTAACGCCTCTATCCCGGATACCGAGTTTTTATCCGAACATTGGACGTTCGAAACATGTCAATTAGAGTAAACCATAAATCTCACGCAAGCCTCGTGTCATATCAGAGTAATAAAAGATTCGCACGAAAAGAAAAGTAACTGAAGACTCGGGAAAATGAGCCATCGGGTTCTGCCAACACAACCAACAATAAGATTACAACAGTTATCAAACTACGTCATAAATGACTGAAAGTAAATACTATCACCCATTACAACTAAAAAGTCTTAAAAGAGGAAACAACTACACTACTGGAAGCAATGCCTTAATTAGAAAGAACAATTATATAAGGAAACTAAAGCATATAAAGACTCGATTGCTTCATCCTAAGCTAGCACTCAAAACTCATCATCAACTCAGGATGTACCTGCAAACTTCTTATTCCATATAAAGTAGTAAGCTCATCCATGAAACTTAGTTAGGAGAAAGAAGATTAAAAGAGAGATTTATGGTGGTCATAAGTCGGGGACACGACATCAATCTACTTTATCCAGATTGCAAATAGTTTAAAAGCACAACTTGGAATCTTTAGACTATACTATCAAAACAAAACTTGAAGCATAAGAGGAATCTACTTTAAAATCAACTTTAAAACATGCATAGAAAACATGTCTATTAACTATATTCAGTCCATCTTACACGTACTTGTTCAATTACATTACCTACTTACCTATCGTAATTATGTTTGTCTTGTCTTTCTTAGCCATACTTCTTACTTACTTAACATTGTCGTATTCTTAACTTGTCATGTCACATGTCTTGTCTTTCATAGTTAAATAATTGCGTGGCACCAAGACACCTAACTAAGGGACACGGTGTACAACACGGCTAATTTAACTCTCCAACCTCCGATCGTGGGACTTGAGGGCCCCCGGGACTTAAGGACCGCCGTCTAGAGAATGCCATGGATTAGCATAGTCAGTCATACTTCCGACATGGGACTTAGAGACCCATGGTACCCCTTTCGGTACATTGCTAATAACCGTTACCTTGTTAAGCATGATGGAGCAAAACACATAAGTACATTGGACATAAGACATATAAGTTCATGTTTAACATGTGGAAACATATAAAGACCATAAAAACACCGAACTACCATCCTATCTCCAGTATTTACATGAAAACAAAACCTAGAAACGTATCCCAGAACTTAAATTAACTTACCGGACACCCTGCTCTTAACCTAGACTGCCTAGAAATTATGTATGTGGATCAGTCTATGCGCTGTCCCCGAGTGGAGACTAGGGACTCCGACCCAAGCTTCACCCTCAGACTCAATTTATATGCCTAGTACATCCAGAATCTAAGTCTGGGATCAGTCTGGATGCTTTCCCAGGCGAAGGCCAGGGGTAGCGGCCTTGACTTTAACCCATACTGGGATTTTGCACTCTGGACGCCTAGAAGCTAACTCTGGAACTCAGTTCGTGCACTTTCCTGGGTGAAGGGCCATGAAAGCGGCACAATACTTAGCTTCAAAATCAGTTTCATGGTTTACAAGTACCCTGCAGATATGCAACACGTAATTATATTCGATTTCATGCAATTTAACCATAAAAACAGAACTAAAGCAACTTAAAACATATACTTGAAAACAAAGATGAAACCTTTTGATAAGAAGAACTTCTTACCTCGATAACGAGCTGAAACAAAAGCCAAAAGACAAATGAACTATTATTGATTCCCGAATTCTCACGAATCTAAGGAATAACAAAAAAACCCTAACGTCAAACACCAACACTAACCTAACAAGATCAATCTATGAATTAAACGAGGCATTACGATGATTACCTTTATAAGAGGAATAGGAATTCGAGTTCAAAACTTCTCCAGGATTTGAAACCGCTTCGAAATCAGCACTATGATATGCAGAAAGAACCATGAACTTAGAAAACTGTTGAAAAATTTGTCTCATGAGGCGTTGTCTCGGGAGACTTCTAGGGGGAGCAGTCCATGCTTCAACCAGAACGTAAATTATGCATTCCGAGGTTGTCTGGGAGCCTATATATAAGCTTTTATAGCCACAGGTTGGTTTTTGCTGACTTAAAAGAAAATAAAACTTAAATATAAATGGAAAAAACAAATTTTGAATGAACTAAAACATTTTTACAAAGATGTGAGGAGTTTTACAAATAAATAAGGAAGATGATAATGTGCACTACGCGATTTGTGTAGTGTACATTCACTATATGATTTCTAACCATTGATAAAAGTGTAGGATCGTTGATTAAAAAGTGTCTTATCATAATTAATGGACAAAAGTATGTAGTGAATGTATAGTGTAGATATTATGTAGTGAATGTATCACCATCCAATAAATAATGGTAAAACATGAAAAAAGATGATAAATACAGATTGGAAATAATATTTGCTCAAATAAAAAGCAAAAATTATATTGAAAAAGATAAAGAGTAATAGTCCTTTAATGCAATGATTGAATTAGGAACCATTCTACAATTAAACGATAAATGCTTTGGGCCGGGACATCCCATCTATACGGACTATACGGATCGATGAACGAGTTGGACCATTAAGGTTTGTTTGGTTTTTTGTTTTATATACTAGTGGCGTATGCCGTGCAAGGCACGGCAATACGGCCCTGGAAAGATTTTCATAAAATGATTTTGAGAAGAAATCGAATTCATGCATGAAAGAATAGTTTGCAACATGAAATGGCTTATGAAATACAATAGAAAGGCACAAGTTTTTAGTACATTACATAATAAATGCTTAGGGATGCAGAATAGTGCCTTCGTACGGAACAACATAATGTTACATTCTGGGGATTTGAATTAAACACAGACTGAACTATCCGGTCCAAATTCAAGAAGGATAATCAAAGTGCAACACAAAGATTATCCAGCCTGAACTTGTAACAGACTGATTACACTGTCCAGCTTCCTAAAACAACTACAAGGCTAACTATTACATGGTATTCTCAGTTCAGGTTAAGCATGATTTGTAGGCAGGCAAGATCAGCAATACAAAGTGCAGAAAACACAGGATGCAGCAAGAATACCCATTGAACTTGCAGATAAACAAATATAGGGGTGTTTTAAACTTTAACAACAGCAACACAGAAAAGTGTGTTGATGACCGAAAATTACTAACAAAAAGTTTTAATGACTTACAACATACAACAGAGAGACGTAAGTTTTCGTTACATTACATAGAAAACACTTAAGGATGTAGAATAGTGCCTCTATACAGAACAAAATGCTACAATCTAGGAATACATTCTGGGGATAATGTATTGCTTACCCAACAAAAGAAATGCAAGAAGCATAGCTAAAATGTTATTCAAGTAAGCTTGGTTTGGTTTTCAATTTTCCATCAGCTTCTTTCCATTGTTACGACCATGCATCAAGAGGGAACTGGTCAGCCTCTCCACAATAGGGCACCGAGCATTTATGAACCTCTTAGCCTGGTACCTTCCAGCAGTATAGGGTACATAGGTAGGATGCTTGGCTGCTGTGGCAGTAAAGTAATCATTCACAGAGAGATCACTGACCTATGCACACACAAAAATGGCATATAAACATACTATATCCAGAAAGGCAAGGGTAATGGTGGCTTCTCCACATGACAAAATGGGTTAAACTTTAGAAATAGAACTTTAAATCGTATAAAGTGACTACATAGCATATATAACATGAATTCAATACTTAGCAAAAATTCATAAGCTTTAAAAGTCTAATGTAACCAACATCATTTCAAATCTTTATCACAACAGATTTTTTAAGGATAACATACAACATCATTTCAAATCTTCAATGAAAAGCTTTATCTACATGTATCTATGATGCTATATAAACTTCCATGTCTGTTTTTGTATTGTAAGACATACAAATGTGGAAGAAATGAATGAGAAACTTGCTCGAATACAAAATAAAGCATGTATATACAACAAAAAACAAGTCTTTTTAAACTCCGGACAACTACATGAAAGTTCTAGAAAATAAAAATTATTCTCAAACATATGACTCAAAATACTGCAATGATATCTATTTATATTGTCTAATAAAGGCTAAATAGAAAGGGGTTGTTCATACCATTGGAATAGTACTAATGAACAAACATAATGAATGAATCTCACCCGACCAATAAGAGCAGAGAAAAAAGCTAGACCGTTGATATACAACAACTCAGTGAACACAGACTCGAATATATATATTAGTAGAAAAAACGTAGGAAAGTATTTATTACCTAGCGGATATAAGGCTAGGCTCGTTTCGAACCAAAAAGACGACTCTCATCCATAATCCTTTGGGTAAAAGAGCAATCTTCTCTTCAGCTCCTAGGATTGATAGCTACAAACCCCTTTCAAACACCAAAGAGATAAGAAATGAGTACAATTTCCATATAAAGAAATTACAATAACAACAAAAGAAAACCAAAAAAGAACAGAAAGAGTATGCATGCTATATCTGTCATTCGACAATGAAAGACTGTCGATCTGTTGGCTTGCGTATCCTACACATGTCTGTATTCCTAATTTCCTACTGCACCAAGTAAACTCCGAGTTAAACTGCAACTCACTTTGGTACATCTAAGTAATAGAGTGCATTTCCTAACAATACGAAAAGGCAACAGAGTTTACGAACCGCGGAAGAAAACCAAAATAAAGTTCCGCCATAAAGAGAACAAGCTGAAAGTTTCCATGATATAGGTGCAACATTCTTCCAAGTTCCCATAGAAGAATCTGTCACACATTCAAACCAGAAAGAGAGAAAACTATATGTCAGTTGACTATTACAAAACTTACTATACTGATTATAACAATGACTGGAACCATTTTAATTTTCATCTGACTAATTAGAAGTGAATAAACATAACTACCGCAAGACTAAATCGAGTTCCCACTGAAAACCAAACTTGCAAAAACCTGCCATTCGAACAATGAAAATGGTAAAAGATATGTTTCACATGTCGCAATAATTCTGATAAAACTCGAATAAGGAACAGTAGCAAGTTAAAATGGAAGGCAAATACTTTCTTCCAGTAACTCACTTTACACAGAACAGATTCAGGAACTCGCATCCAAAAGAATAGAAAAAAGTAAGAAATATAACATTGCAGCTATGAAAATAAACCTATGTGAACTACAATTGCATTTTCGTGTTCTTCATGGAACTGAAACACAGAAGAAGGAAATGGAGCCTGAAAATTGATTTAGGAATCTAACCTTGTTGTCCTGCACAAAACCATCAGTGTAGTATGATTTCGTAAAGGTAGCAGCGGCATCATTTCTCTCCGTTAGTTTAGCTTCAGATTCATTCACTTTATTAGCAGTATGAGCACCAGCCGCTGTACAAGCTAAGTAACAAAATAAGTAATGAAGAAAACATGTTGCATTTAGTAGATCTATAAAATCTGAGACAGAAAACTTAAATACACAGTGTAATAAGTGCTAACGAAGAAATACTTCGAAAGTTTCTCAAAGTCGATTAGATTGGAGATAATACCTTGATTTTGTAAGATCTAAGATTTCACATCCGATGCATCCTTCTCAAGACCTGTGGAATTTGAGTAACATTCGGACAATATTTGTACAACAGATTCGAACAATACTAATACATGAGACAATAACGAAATGGACAATACTAAAAAACAAGTGAATCTAAAAAGCAAAAGACACAAAAGAATAAAAGAAGAAATAGAGATTGATACATTCGAATGAAAAATGCACAGGCTTCCTTGAAGAACTCCACTTGTTCTATATAAAGTCACCTTCATAGGCTTCAGCAAGGCACCTCTACCATGACGGGTTTGCAATCCTTGAAGCTGGAACCATGGAATCTGTTCGAGCAGATTAAAAAGGCTAGCAAAAGAGCCAGTGTTGCAGAGAATAGATACACATGAGAGAGACCCGTAAAAATGAGAGATTTTCTTTATACGCAACAGAGGAGAGCAAAAGCTATTCATCTTCAAAACGAAAAGAGAAGAGAGAAGATGATGGAGAGCTGAGAGGTTTCACAAGAGAGATTTGATTTTGCAGGCAGCTGCTTTTGTGGTGGAGAATGAAAAGAGAGCAGCCGCCGTTCTATGTACCATTGAAAATGATGTGAAATGAAACCCTAACAAAAACTATTCTACTACCGAAAGTATCCTCCAAAATTCTTAAAGGCCTTATCTATTGGACCATTTTTTTTGACTGGGCTAATTAAAAGCAAAGCCCAAACGGAAATTAAATCAACAAAACAGTCGACGTGGCCACTTTGTTGAAGAAAAGCTCAGCTTTCATATAAGTAATGATATATATCACATTAAGGCTGTTTATATGTAAAAAAATAAAAATAAAAATTAAACTAAAAGTAATATAAGAAGACGAGTTCTATTGACACCACGTAAATACTTCGACAACATATTTTACATACAAGTTTTTACATGTGAATGTGGTGCCAATAGAACTCATCTATATGAAAAAAAAATGTTTTTGAAACGTGTTTTCCAATAAAAGAAAAGAATAAACAACCAATATAATAGTTGATGTACCAATAATAATATATATGGATTGGGCGAATGTGTTGAACTGTTTAAGATTTTAATTATTTATCTCTCGTTAAGTTTTTGAAATAGATAGTAATTCAACATAGTATCAGAACAAGAAATAATGAGATCAATCTTTGCTGCCAACATTGTCTTCCCAAGTGTTGGACATAAAATAACGTTGCAACATTTATTATGTCAGGTATACCGCAATATCATTATTAAAAAAAAATAAAAAAATAAAAAAACCTTGCTTTGCCTATCTAGTCTAGGCATGTAGGGGGAAAAATGTAGTCCAGTTCATATAGTGTGAAGGAGGATCTAGTCCGGTGTATTAAAAGCCCGGCCTGTGAGCTCTTTTTGTTATTGGGCTTTATCTGTTCAGTCTATGTTAGGGTGTAAATGAGCCAAGTTAAACCGAGTGTTACTCTAAATGAGTCGAGTAATAAAAAGAATTTCTCAAGGTAAAACATGAACTCGAATTCAGAATCAAGAAAAGTGTTAAAAACTTGAGCGGGAGTTTGAGTTTTTTATCGAGTCCAATAAATTTGAAACATACTTTTTGAATATATACTAACTTATCACATACTATGATACCAAAAATGTCAATTTAGACAGTTATTAATGCTTTTTTTTCTTATTAAATATCCATTGAATTTTTCATTGAATACCAAACAATATTTTTAAAGCAAATGATTTGACACATGACACAAAATATATAATATAAATGAAAAGTTTAACATTTGATGGAATACATACATTGACTACAAAATATAAACATACATATAAATATCTATCATAACATTTATGTATGTATACGTGCATAAATATAATATATGTTTTTTATTGTATCTATATATATATATATATATATATATATATATATATATATATATATATATATATATATATATATATATATATATATATATATATATATATATATAAGAACCTGCATCATGCACGGGATCATGTACACATGATAGAATTTTTTTAGAAAATAAAATATAAACTAAGAACATAAGTCTTATTTTTATTTTGGTAACAAAAAACCCTGACACACATTTTCCTTCCTACCGTATTAAAAAAACATATCACAAATGTTTACAATGATTCACAACCCGCTAGCCAAAAAAAATCTTAGGAATTTCTGCTTAGTGTCCAATTACATAAAATTTGAATACCATGAGCAATAGTCAACTTAGTAAATAGGTGGAAAATCCGAGACTCCACTTTGTTAGCAATTTACCGTCTAATAGCCATTCCAAAACTCATCATCATAGAGACAATATTCTAAACCATGATGCCAAGTCTATAAAAAATCAAATATCCAATGTAAAAACAGTGAGCATAAAAATACCCCTTCTTATTGAAAGTTCATATTCTTAAAATTTAATCAGATGTTTATCAAAAAAAAAAAAAAATCGGACATGAATAACTCAAACCGGAACAATGTTTCAACTACATTTGCTTCTTTCGAAGCATCCATTGACTTGTTCCCTACAAAATAGTGTACATATAAAGATGAAAATAATATGCATTTTGAAAAAGGATAATAATAGAGAAGAACATTCATCATCACCCCTCATCTTAATCATTAAAACCTCTATAACTTCTAACGTACAAAACCATCATGTCACACACTTCGCTTAAAAAAGAAAAAAGATATAAAAAAAAAATATAATATCAACTCACTCAACTAAGAAGCTATAAAACCAAATATTTCCCAAATTACACAAAAGAACTAAATAAAAAAAAACTAAGGATAAGACAGAAACAGAGAAAATACTCCAGCAAAATGTAGGACGAAGCATGCTAAAAAAATCCATTTCTAACATAACGAAATTCTAAATAATCATCGTATGGATGAATATTCAAGTTCCCTATATATATAAGAAACTTCAGTTTAGAAAAATAGATAAGTATTTCCATAACACAGTGATTAGTTAAAAAATAAACTTTGGTAGAGCAAATTGTATATGAATTTTTATAAGTAAGTTTCTTTATTTGATAACCTCGTGGCCTTTATGGGAACCTTCACGACTGGGTAAATCTTTTGAAATGTATGAGATGAGTCATTCTACATAAAAATATAACTTCAAAAACATACCACTTCTTCTCAAAAGAAAAAACCTACCACTTACAATAGAAAAAATGCATCATATTCTTTGATCTTCTTGAATTTAATACTCACATGTCATCCTTCCACAAAGTATGATGATCCAATTATGGTACACCTAAAATGGGTTCGAGAATATGTATAAAAATATATATCTGAAAAAAACCTCAATTAATGGTATAAGCAATAAACAAAAAAAAAAAAATCACAACCGATATCTATTAATATGTTTTCGAAGGTGTCTAAAATCAATTACCCGATTACCCGCACCAAACCCGTTAATTACCCGCCTAAACCCACTACTGTGTATTAATGCATGAAATTTATCCTTCAACTTTTATTGCAGATTCACATTTTTAGAAATAAAAAAATTAATGCATGGTATTTATTGCAAGATTCACACAAATCATTCCTTTAAAATTTGAAATGTGAATGAATCTTTATTCTTTCACAAAAGAAAATAAACAAATCACTAAAAAAAATATAAAATAACAAAACTAATGCATGGTATTTAATGCATGATTCACAAATCATTCCTTTAAAAATAAAAATGTCAAAAACAAAATAATTAAAATGTGAATGCATATTTATTCCTTCACAAAAGAAAATAGACAAATCTCTTAAAAATTATAAAATAAAAATATTAATGCATGATTCAGACAAATCAATCTGTTAAAAATTAAAATGTGAATGCATCTTTATTCATTCACAAAAGAATATAAACAAATCACTAAAATAATTATAAAATAAAATATCTATATATCAATCTTTATATCTCTATATTGATATGCTTTAGAAAGTGTTTTAAAATGTTTACCAATTAACCCGACTCTGAAAACCCTCATTTGTGTGTAACTACTTAACTTAAAGTGCGGTAAAAGAATTAATTGTGTATAACTCCTAACACAATTTCCGGTCAACCTATCCATAAATTATTTTCATTCTCATAAATGCTCCACACCGCAAAACTTCCCTATAAATTGTGTGTAATTGTTTTACTATATTGTCACTATGAATAAGTGTATCAAAGCCCTTGAATTGCCTACAATTCTCCTAAAGTTGCAGTTGTTGTACTTAAAATATTTATGCATTTTCATTTTTCCATATCTGTTTTATCATAAATATCGGTTGTGATTTTTTTTTAATTGCTTATACTGTTAATTGAGGTTTACATATATATTTTATACAGATTCTCGAACCCATTTAAATATATATATATATATATATATATATATATATATATATATATATATATATATATATATATATATATATATATATATATATATATATATATATATATATATATATTATTTTTCATACAGATTCTCGAACCCATATTAGGTGTACCAGAATTGGATCATCATACTTTGTGGAAGGATGACATTGAGTATGAAATTCAAGAAGATCAAAGAATATGATGCATTTTTTCTATTGTAAGTGGTATGTTTAAATTTTTATTTTCTTTTGAGAAGAAGTGGTATGTTTTTGAAGCTATATTTTTATGTAGAACGACTCATCTCATACATTTCAAAAAGAATTACCCAGTCGTGAAGGGTCCCATAAAGGCCACGAAATTACCAAATTAAGAAACTTCCTTATAAAAATTCACATACAATTAGCTCTACCAAAATTTATTTTTTTAACTAATCACTCTGTTATGGAAATACTTATCTATTTTTCTCTTCTGAAGTTTCTTATATATATAGGAACTTGAATATTCATCCATGTGATGATTATTTAGAATTTCGTTATGTTAGAAATGGATTTTTTTAGCATGCTTCGTCCTACATTGCTGGAATAGTTTCTCTGTTTCTGTCTTATCCTTAGTTTTTTTTATTTAGTTCTTTTGTGTAATTTGGGAAATTAGCTTCTTAGTTGAGTGAGTTGATATTATAATTTTTTTATAGCTTTTTTCTTTTATAAGCGAAGTGTGTGACATGATGGTTTTGTACGTTAGAAGTTAGAGAGGTTTTAATGATTAAGAGGAGGGGTGATGATGAATGTTTTTCTCTATTATTATCCTTTTTCAAAATGTAGATTATTCTAATAGCCAAAAAATTATATTTTTTTCATTAATGTTTACTATTTCATCTTTATATGTACACTATTTTGTAGGGAACAAGTCGATGGATGCTTCGAAAGAAGCAAATGTAGTTGAAACATTGTTCCGGTTTGAGTTATTCATGTCCGATTTTTTTTTTATAAACATCTGACTAAATCTTAAGACTATGAACTTTCAATAAGAAGGGGTATTTTTATGCTCATTGTTTTTACATTGGATATTTGATTTTTAGGTTAAAGGTTGTAAATGACATGTTTTAATCTAAAATGGTTGAGAAGGACAAACATGTAGTAACACATGTAGTAACATATGTACAAAAATGTAGTAACACATGTAGTGACAGTCATTCTAAACCATTTAAGTTTAAAACCTGTCCTTATGGACTCTGGCCCCTTGATTTTTTATAGACTTGGCATCAGGGTTTAGAATATTGTCTCTATGATGATGAGTTTTGGAATGGCTATTAGACAGTACATTGCTAACAAGTGGAGTCTCGGATTTTACACCTATTTAATAAGTTGACTATTGCTCATGGTATTCAAATTTTCTGTAATTGGACACTAAGCAGTAGCGGGTTGTGAATAATTGTAAACATTTGTGATATGTTTTTTTTAATACTGTACGAAGGAAAATGTGTGTCAGGGTTTTTTGTTACCAAAATAAAAAATAAGACTTATGTTCTTAGTTTATATTTTATTTTCTAAAAAATTTCTATCATGTGTACAAGATCCCGTGCATGATGCACGGGTTCTTAGGCCAGTTTATGATAAAACAGATATGGAAAATGAAAAAACATAAATATTTTAAGTACAACAACTGCAATTTTAGAAGAATTGTAGGCAATCAATGGCTTTGATACGCTTATTCAAAGTGAAGTAAAACAATTACACACAATTTATAGGGAAGATTTGGGGTGTGGGAGCATTTTATGAGAACGAAAATAATTTTGGATAGGATGCCGGGAAATTTTGTTAGGAGTTATACACAATTAATTCTTCGACCGCAATTTAAGTTAAGGAGTTACACACAAATTAGGGTTTTCAAGGTCGGGTTAATTGGTAATCAATTTAAAACACTTTCTAAAACATATCAATAGAAAGATATAAAGATTGATCTATAGATATTTTATTTTATAATTTTTTTATTGATTTGTTTATTTTCTTTTTTAAATGAATAAAGATGCATTCACATTTTAATTTTTAAAAGATTGATTTGTCTGAATCATGCATTAAATACCATGCATTAATATTTTTATTTTATAATTTTTTAAGTGATTTGTTTATTTTCTTTTGTGAAGGAATAAAGATGCATTCACATTTTAATTTTTTTTTTGACATTTTAATTTTTAAAGGAATGATTTGTGAATCATGCATTAATTTTGTTATTTTATATTTTTTTTTAGTGATTTGTTTATTTTCTTTTGTGAAAGAATAAAGATGCATTCACATTTCAAATTTTAATGAATGATTTGTGTGAATCACGCAATAAATACCATGCATTAATTTTTTTTTATTTCTAAGAATGTGAATCTGCAATAAATGTTGAAGGATAAATTTCATGCATTAATACACGGTAGTGGGTTTGGGCGGGTAATTAACGGGTTTGGTGCGGGTAATCGGGTAATTGATTTTAGACACCTTCGAAAACATATTAATAGATAGATAGGAAGAGAAAGGGATTTAACCCAATTACCCAGATTTACCCATATAACCCGTTTTTGACCCGCTTATACCCGCACAATTTTTTTTTATAAACTCCCATTTAATAAAAATCTTAAAAGATTCTTTAATCCTCAAATCACTCCTTGTAAATTTTGGCTTCTCTGATTAGTTACATTTCCGGTGATTCAATGTATTCAATAATTCTCCTCAAACCAACTATTCTTTTTTTTTTTTTTACAGGCAAACCTACTATTCAAATAATACTCCACAAACCTCATCCTTCAACTCAAGGACGAGGAAGGGAGTTAACCCAATTACCCGGATTTTTATCCACATAACCTGTTTTTAACCCGGCTTATACCCGCACTAAAAAAATTCTAAACCCTCGTTTAATAAAAATCTTGAAAGACTCTTTAATCCTCAAATTACTCCCCATAAATTTTGGCCAATAATTACCTGATCAGTTACATTTTCGGCGATTCAATTTATTCAAATAATTCTCCTCAAACCTACTATTCTTTTTTTTAAAGGAAAACCTACTATTCAAATAATTCTCCACAAACCTCATCCTTCAACTCAAGGACGACTTCGATTTACTTTTCAGCATGGTTGATAAAGACGATTTCTTGAGAGTCGAGGATTTTATTCAGATATTTTATAATCATTGTTCATAAATTTTTTTGATTTTTGCATTGTTTGGTTTTTTTTTCTCTTTTTCGGTGCGCCGACATTGAAATTTGCAGGAGAAGAAGGGAAATTAAGAGTTTTAGTGATGTCCTAGAACGCAAATGCTTCTCTTATCAATTTGGAGTATGATTCAGTGCCCACAAGTAAAAAGTTCGATCTTTTTCTTTCTTTGTTCATAATTGTTTTCCAATGATTTCTCATGAAATTTCTTGATTTTTTATTGTTTAGTTTTTTTCTTCCCTTTTTCGGTGCGTTGACATTGAAATTTGCAGGAGAATAAGGGAAATTAAGAGTCTTAGTGATGTAATCGAACGCAAAATGCTTCTCTTATCAATTTGGAGTATGATTCATTTCCCACAAGTAAAAAGCTCGATCCTACTATTCTTTTTTTTAAAGGAAAACCTACTATTCAAATAATTCTCCACAAACCTCATCCTTCAACTCAAGGACGACTTCGATTTACTTTTCAGCATGGTTGATAAAGACGATGATGATACAAATTATATCGCCACCATTTAGTCTCGGAAGCAGCCTGAGGAAGTTCCGTGACCACATCTTCGGCGACGTCAAATTGAATTAAAATCAAGGCTGCCTCCAGCGACCCTTCCTAGAGCTTCGTCAGAGCTAGGGGGCCGGTGGACGACCATGAACACAAGGCACTCTAAGGGCCGCACAAGACTTGAGAAGAAAACAGGGGGCGAAGGCCAGAAAACGAAGCTGGCGACCTCGGCAAACACAAAGGGTCGCCGCCGGGATATTGCATCCACTTGCTGCTAGATACTATAACCACTTGCTGTTAGATATTTAGTATTTGCTTAGCTATTAAGACTAGTGACTAAGCTGCTTCGCACCGCCAGTCTTTTACTTCACCCCTAAGTTTTATCTTCCTATAAAAGGAAGTCTTGTGTAACCTAATCAAACACATTCTAATAGACAAAAACAGACCAAAGCTCTGTGAAAGCAAACTCATCTCACCACCCTCCTCTCGCCGCCGTATATTTCCAACTAACATACAAACAAACATCTCACAAACAAGCCAGATATCCACAGCACAAACACCGCTGCACCACCATGACGATTTCTGCATCGTCAGTTGGCTCCATTACCGGGAAGTCTCGCAACAACTTGCTCACAGTTCCAGGCGTGAAGATCATCGAAGAGTGATAACACGCGGCGGATCGAAGGAATTTCACCTCCGCCAGTCAGGAAATGTCCGGCTATATTCATTCATCCAAGTTGCGTTCCAGAAAGAGGTAATCTTACAAAGAAAAACCCTCAAAACCGCCTTTGCTTCCTTCCCCCCAGAGAAGGGAACCGTCAAAGGAAAATCTTTTCTACTTCAAAAGAATATACCCAGAAAAACCCTCACCTAAACGAAACACTTCTGAAAAATCACACTTTTCCGGAGTTATTACACACAAATCATCACCACTTTTCCCCAGAAAGTCACTACAATAATGACAGGAAGTAAAGGACATCTGACTCCCAAAACCCCTGCAAAGGGGGGCATGCAACATCAGGCTCGTGGAGATGGAGTAGTAGAAACACTTTACAATCTCCCCGCAGAAGGAGAAGGGTCGCAACGAGGGGTCCTATCGCCTAGCGACGCTCGGAATGTCACTAACCAAAAGGCCAAGTCGAAGGAGGCCAATGTTGCGTTAGATGGGGCTCGCAAAGAGAGAGCAAGGTCACAACAGAGTCAAAGGTCGACCCCCGAGACAAGACCAGGCTCCCTGGAGGACCCCGAGATTGCGGAAATGAGGGAATATGCAAGGTTTGCGGAAACTATGTACTTAACTAACTCTCGCTTGGTAGCGAAGGGCCAGGCCCCAATGGCGATACGACCCCCGAATCCTCCTAGAAATGAAACTGCTCCCGCGGCCATAAACAAAGGTCGCAAGAGTCAGATCCAAGAGATCGAGATAGAAGAGAGTGTGCATTCGTCGGGTCGGAAAGGATTGAGGAAAGAAATTGCGCAAAACTCAGTACTCCCAGATCGCGACCACCAGAGAGGAAAGACATTCGAAAAAGGATCAGCTTTCAAAAGGTTGGGTGAGAAGGACAAGGCCTCGGCCCCAAGTCGTCTCAGCCTTCCAGGGGGAGGAATACCCCCTGACTAGATAGAAGCGCGCAGGACGCTCGTGTAATAATAAGGGAGAAAAGAGCTCGCCAGGAGGGACCGCAAGACTATGGGGAATCAGAACGCAGGCAGGAACGAGCTGATAAGCAGGCACTGTCGCGACCCAGGTTCGACTCTGCCTTGGCAGAACAAATGGAAATAATGAAAAATGAGCTCGCGGAGTTGAAAAAATCGAGGCCAGTCGAGAGGGCCGCACCGGTCTCAGGAATCGACGTGCTCGCTAAAAGAATCACAGAGACATTACCTGCCAGCAATGAAAAGGTTAGCTACCCCAGCTATAATTACTACAATGGTAACTCTTGTCTGAACGACTGGCTCACCGCTTTCCTGGGCCGCATCACCTTAGCAACTCAAAACAAGTCCGCCTGGTGCATCGCCTTAGTCGGTAGCATGAAGGACAGGGCTGCGTCCTGAATACGCGGGCTTCCCCCCGGCTCAGTTAAAAGTTAGGAGGACCTATCGGAAAAATTCGTCAGAGAATTTGAATCGGCAAGCAGACCTAAGAAAACCATAGAGGACCTATATGAGGTTCTCATGGGAGGGCATGAGTCTGGAAAAGAATATTACGAGCGGTTCATCAGAATATACGATCAGACAAGAAATATTCCGGATGACGCAGTTATAACATGTTTTCTCACAGGGATCGCCAAAGGTCCGATGAAGACAGAATTTAACCTGCGGCCCCCTAAAGCGGGTCTCAAGGAAATACTCGAAAGGGCTCGGATGATGGGAGTCAGCGAAGCGCCATCCTCTGGGAAAACCAAACCCAAAACAGAGCAATATTCACATAAAGAGGATCGCACGGAGGATCGCAAGAGGGAAAAGGGGCAAGATGCTAGCCGCGATCGCGAGGCAAAGAAACCGTACAAGTTCAGCGAGGATAACTTTACCCCGCTCAACACGAAATCATCCCAGATACTGTTCGAGATTTGCGAGCATTTCGACACACCCAAGCCCATGAGGGGCGATCCCGACAGTCGCGACAAATCGAAATACTGTGACTATCACAAAGATCACGGTCACGTCACAGATGAATGCTTCACATTGAGGCGAGAAATAGAGAGATTGATCCGCGAGGGACCAGCGACTAAGTATAAACGAGACGGGAATACCGGTCCCGGTCAGGGTCGCCAACCCCGCGTCTATCAGAGGGAAGTTTAAGTTATCCATAGGAATATTCCCAGCAAAAATCAGCTGAAATCCCAGATACATCAAATCAATACGCGCGGCTTTGAAAAGCGAGATAGTGTTGGGCAAAACGAGAAAGGAATCATGTTCACTAAAAGTGAGCTGACCACGGTCGACGGCCCCATGGAAATACCCCACATCATCAAAGTCGGGGAACGACAAGCACGGCGTCAACAGAGTAATGGTCGACACTGGGGCTGGCCGTGACGTCATCTATTTCGACTGTTTAAAACAGATCGGATTTGGAGAGGCCAAGTTGAAACCTTACCTTGGGGTGCTCGAGGGCTTTACCAATGATACGGTACGGGTCAAAGGCACCATCGACCTCAGCATCACTCTTGGCGATTACGAACCCTGCCGAACTGAGGTAGTCACTTTCCTAGTTATCGATCTCCCTTCGTACTACAACATGATTTTGGGGATTCTAGCTATGAGAAAATTTCAAATGGTGGTGTCTTTTCCTCACCAAAGGGTCAAATTCAACGTAGGGGACGAAATTGGGGTCGCCATCAGCCGACCCGGATTTTTCCTCGAATACATGACCAAGAATAGGGTCGACTCCAAGCGACCCAGAGTAGAGGGTTTTAATATGACCATAGATCAGATCGCCACGGTCAAGGAGGTTCCAGAAGAAACAGTAGAGGTTGAAACATTACAGATCCGTGACGAGCCGGACTTCATCACCGAGGACGAGCTGGTCGAGGTTATTATAAATGGCAAGCACCCTGATCAGAAAGTCAAGATAGGATTGCAGACCACCGAGAAGGAAAGGGAAGGGCTGATCGAGCTTCTAAAAGCAAACTTGGACGCCTTCGCCTGGGAAGTAACAGATATGAGAGGTGTGGAGTCGGAGATCGCTTTGCACCATCTAAGTGTCGACCCCAATTTTAGGCCGATCCAACAAAGAGCGCGCCAATTCTCTACAGAAAAGGAGGTCGCAATAAAAAATGAGGTCGAAAAGATTTTAACAGCTGGCATTATCAAAGAGCTGCAATACCCTACCTGGTTCGCAAACGTGGTAATGGTGAAAAAGCATAATGGCAAGTGGCGGATGTGCGTCGACTTCACCGACCTGAACAAAGCTTGCCCCAAAGATCCTTACGCGCTGCCCCGAATTGACAAAATGGTCGATGGGATCGCAGGTTTTGAAACGCTGAGTTTTCTAGACGCCTATTCAGGCTATCACCAGGTCAAGATGGCTGACGAAGACAAGGAGCTAACGGCCTTCAGGGCCGCCGGTGGACTATATTACTACGAGATGATGCCGTTTGGTCTAAAGAACGTA
>CM044901.1:14207644-14250093 GCA_024500145.1 Gentiana dahurica var. dahurica
TGGAGACGGATGGGGAGGAAGGAGGAGGAGATCCGAATACAGAGCAGGAGAAAGCAGAGTATCAAGGGAAGGGAGATCGGTATCAGAAGGGGTCATGGCAAAAGGGAACAGATCCTCAACGAATCGAACATCACGAGAGACATACATGCGAGCACGGGAGAGATCGTAGGACAGATAAGCACTTTGTGTAAGGGAGTACCCAAGAAACACACATGGTACGGAAGAAGAGTCCAGCTTATGGTTATTGTATGGTTTAACCCATGGGTAACAAAGGCAGCCAAATACACGCAGCTTAGCATAGTTGGGAGGGGTGGAGTAGAGTTTTTCGTGAGAGGAGAGCATGGCTAAGGTTTTTGTGGGCATTCTGTTAATTAGATAGACAGCAGTGCTGACCGCATAAGACCAGTAGGTGATAGGCATGGATGCATGAGTAAGAAGAGTAAGAGCCGTTTCTACTATATGTAAATGTCGACGTTCAGAAATACCGTTGTGTTGGGGGGTGTGAGGCGGGGAAGTGTGGTGGGAAATACCATGGGAGGATAAAAAATGGCGTAGGCCAATGTATTCAGTGCCATTATCAGAGTAAAGCGTTTTAATTTGGGCATCAAAAAGTTTCTCAACATAGGGCTTAAAATTAAGAAAAACCGCAGAGAAATCAGATTTATGAACGAGAGGGTAAAGCCAAATAAAACGTGTAAAGTGATCAACAAAAACGACATAATACTTATAACCATCAACCGAGTAAATAGGTGCAGTCCAAACATCCGAGAAAATGATATCTAAGGGGCGGGAAGATTTCAAAGTAGATTCAGTAAAAGGAAGCCGATGGCTTTTATTACTTAAACAAGCATCACAAGGAAAAGAAACAACAGAAGATAAATCTAAACAATTGTTTTGAGCTAAATATTGAATAATCAGGAAAGCTGGATGACCACAACGACGATGCCAAGTCGAGGTAGTCGTTTTATTGGTAGAGAAGGCTAGCAAGGGACTGGAGGACCAAGTGTAGACCCCACTTTAGCTTGGCCCTGGTGGAGGCATCGACCTGTCTTCAAATCCTTCACCAAAAATGAAGCAGATAAGAAGTCAATGGAAACTGAGTTATCAGAACAAAATTTTGAAACAGATAAAAGGTTCTGGGATAATTGGGGAACACACAAGACATTAGATAATCGAAATGAAGAAAGAGAGGCAGAGCCAATATGACTGATAGAAAGAGACCGGCCATCGCCAATAACAATATTGTCCAAACCTGTGTAGGGATCGTGCAGGGACAAGAGATTGAGATCATAGGTCATGTGATGTGATGCACCACTGTCGAGCAACCAAGAAGACGTAGCTTGAGCCGGATAAGCCTGTGGAGGTGGAGGAGGTCTCGGATTTGAGGGAGGGGTAGGTGGACGAGGCTGTTGTTGGAAAAATGGGTAAGTGGGGCAGCGTTTTGCAGAATGGCCAAAGACTCCACACAGTTGACATTTCCCTTGGTAAGGACGAGGAGCTCAGGTAGGAGAAGGTTGTGAGCCGGGAAATGGAGAGGGAGTTGGAGGCATGGAGGGGGCCCTAGGAGGAGGGGGTGGCGTGGTGGGGTGTAGGGAGGGATTGGCGGGTTGTATGAGGCAGCAGGACGTGAATGAGGGCTCGACCTGGGGGGGTAATGAGCAGCAAATGCAGTATAACCTGGCTGATGGACGACAGCTTGATGTTGGAGAAGCCCAGCCTCATGATTGAGGAGTTTTTCATGTAATTCGGGGAGAGTAATGAGAGTATCACGAGCCTGAATTGCTCTCGATATTTTAACATATTCAGGCCCCAAATTTTGCAAAATTAAATCAACAAGGTCTTCAGGATCCATAGGCGAATCCAACGCAGCGAGTTCATCAGCCTTTGATTTAATGGACATAAAGTAAGCGGAAACGGAAGAATTACCTTTCGTGATCGATCGAAGGTGCTGTTTTAATTGTTTTATCCTACCACGACTTTTCTTACCAAACGTATCGGCTAGATCAGTCCATGCCTCTTGCGCAGAGTGAGTGTGCTGAATAATGGTGACAAGATCCGGAGACACCAACTCCAGGAGAACATTATGAATCAGCGAGTCTTGACGAACCCACAAGTCGTATGCCGGATTGGGTGAGGAAACTCCATCAGCAGTGATCAGTTCAGACGGGCAGGATTGAGAGCCGTCAATAAAACCAAGAAAGCCATGACCGGTGAGAAGAGTGGTTAGTTGAAGCTTCCATGCCGTATAATTGGTATTGGTGAGTTTAGTGGGTGCGTGTAGGGTGGGGTTAGGAGCAACGACGTATGAAATGGCGGATGAGGAGGGGGGCTGAGGAGTTGTGGCAGCGGTGTTAGTGCCTGACTGAGTGGTGCCGGAAGAAGAGTTGGCGGTGGACATGGCAAGAAGGGGCTGAAGCTAGGGCGGGAGGAGCAGCGAAGAAGAAGGCTTGAAACAGTTAGGGTCTAGGGACTGAATTGAAAAAAAAAACAAGGAGAAAAATAATTGGAAAGGAAAAATCAGATTCTCAACGCTCTGATACCATGACAGATAAGTTGGAATTGTATTTCATTCATCGATAAGTGTACAGTATAGTCGTTTATATATACAGTATAGAAGATTCTGGAGTTATGAAGAATAATACACAATAAATACAAATAAATACAAAGGATTCTAATAGCCCGATTTCATCGCTGAAACAAGCTTCAACGAGGATATCCCGCAACAAACCAATGCAAGACATAGCCCCGACAGAGGTACCACAACGGACGAGCCTCAGCGGCCAAGTCACTGTTGGCAACTCTATGTCGATGGCGCCGCCAACCTCAAAGGTTGCGGTGCGGGGATCATTTTACTTGAGCCTGGAACTTCAGAAGAAATCGAGAAAGCCTTGAGATTTAACTTCACTGCGTCAAACAACCAGGCAGAGTATGAGGCAGTCATCACGGGACTGGAGCTCGCAAGGGCCATGAAGGTCGAAAATGTGCAGGTTTTCTGTGACTCACAGTTGGTTGTCAATCAAGTGACCGGGTCGTTCGGCATCCACTGCGAAATTTTGCAAAAATATATTAATCTCGTCAAAAGGCTTGAAAGCAGCTTCAAATACTGCAAATTTACCAACATCCCCCGAGAGGACAATCACAGGGCTGATTATTTATCCAAGCTAACCAGCGAGGACGAGATAAGCAACCCATCGATTATGGAAGAATATCTGTCAGGGCCCGCCATCGACAGGATCGAGGTAATGGACTTACAATACACCAACCCTTGTTGGATTGATATCATGAGGGACTACATCGATTCTGGAAAGCTTTCCGAGGAGACAAACGAGGCAAAAGCCCTGATCAGAAGGGCCGCCAGATACACCATCTTAAACAACATCTTGTACCGGCGATCGTTCTCTAAACCATTACTAAGGTGCGTGCGACCTGAAGAGGTCGATGGGATCCTCATAGAGCTGCATGAAGGGATATGTGGCGGCCACCCAGCTAGCCGCACCCTTGCTCAGAAGGTCTTGTTAGCGGGGTATTACTGGCCGAAACTCGCGGAGGACGCCAAGGCATACACTAAGGCATGCGACGTATGTCAAAAATTTGCGGATATTCCTAGGCTACCATCAGTCGAACAAAGCATTGTCGTTGCCGCGTGGCCCTTCGACATGTGGGCCATCGACCTCATTGGGCCGTTGAAAAAGGGCCGCTCCGGATGCGAATATGTGGTGGTCGCCGGGGACTATTTCACCAAGTGGATCGAAGCCAAAGCTTTGGTAAAAATCAACACCAAGGACATAACTTATTTTTTGCTCGATCAAATATGGACCAGATTCGGCGTCCCCAGAGTAATAGTGTCAGACCACGGACCTCAATTCAGAGAGGAGTTCGAGACATTCTGCGGAGAGAACAACGTCAAACATTTAACAGAATGTTTCAACCATGAAGAACGGAAGGGAAAAAAACCGCTTCAACCATGCCAATAATATTTCTTTTTTGAAGGTATCAACAATAATTCTTAAGGTATGTTTTTCTTTTTTCTTATTTCTTTTAATAATTTCTAATGTTTACTGTTGCTCAAACAGGATTATTATGTTTCAATCTGTCCCTGTAAGTCCACTATGTTTTTGTTTGACACGTCCCTCATATTTATTGTTGGGATGGTGTGTGTGTTTTTTTTATTTTTCTATTTTTATTTTAGGGGCTTTCGATGGTTTTCTTTTTTTAGTATCATTGATTGATTGTCTCTTTCAATTTGATATCACGGAAGAATCTTAAATTCGTGGTGACAACTCAAAAATTAAATTCAATAGACTTGAGTTGATCATGTTCTAATAGATGAAGGGTTATGTTTCGTGAGAAGTTTGGACTTAAGTGTGTATATGGATTTGGATCAATTAATGGTTTTCAAAGGTCGAAAACTGAGCACTATTACATGTACGGTTTTTTTAGTATGAATAATTTGATGAGAAGTTATCAGGGAATGATTGTATTTTGTTATTGGTTTTCAATCCAAAATGATAAAATGTTTACTAATTTGTTTGCTTTAGTTATTGGTGTTTATAAGGTTAATGGCACAAAACAAAGAAGATTTTTTTTCTTTTTTTTCTTTTTTGGAGTTTCACATGGGTAATGAACTATCGTTGCCCAGTGATGGCCATCTGAGTTCCAAAGATACTTAGAATGATGCTTCCATCTTTATTTGTTATTCAGCATTATCATGGAAGATAAAACCTCACTAAATTCAAATCACCATCAATCTCTGCCCACCATTTTGCTAAATTGTTTCCAATTTTTTTTTTTGTTGAATTCAGATCATTTCAAACCCCCCTCAATCTCTCCACACGATTTTGCTAAATTGTTTCCTTTAAATAAAAAAAGATTTTGTGCAATTCAAATCACCCTCAATCTCTTCCAATGATTTTACTAAAATGCTTCCTTTAAAAAAACAATATTTTGATAAACTAATTAAACACCCCGCCCCTTATTGTGTTAAGCACTCATTTTCAGATGAAAGCCTCAGAAGGGCCACTCTATGGAGTTTAAAGTGGAGTACGGCAGAGATAGTTGATACCAGTGGAGATACGATGAAGGAAGTGGTTGATCAGCAGGTTTGTTTCTTATTCATGTTTTTCAATCACATTTCGGGATTGTTTAATTTGAACAATGTTTTATATATTGTTTCGTCATATTCTGTGGAGGTTTATTTTTTTGGGTGCAATTGAGATATTTTCTTAAAGATTGTGATTTGGAAATCGATGCGTGCTAGATGACGTCAATGAAGCCAAAATGGTAACAACTGTTGTACTATATCCTTTCCATTTCTTTGCATATTCGTTGTGAAGATATCTATATAGAGAGAGAGAGGGAGAGAGATTTTTTTAGGGGTAAGAGATTTATAGTTGATGCCTACACATTCACTCGGTTTTCAATACAGGAATTAGTGAAGTGCTGAGTCTCCATTGTTTTTTTTTTTTTTTTTATAAATTTTATTTTAAGCCTAGAGGCTCCAAATTAATTTATTTTAAGTATTGAATAAATTTTTTTCACAAGTCAAAACTTTTTTTAAGGGTACTCAGACATGACTACTAGGCTGTGAACTCTAAATTAGCAGGTCACTGCTGCAGAAATACCTGTTTAAGGTTGATCAAGTGGTGCTTACTGTTACTTCTATGTTACTTCTATCAATGATTTTTTTTTATATGATGAATGCATTTTTTTTGTATGTGTTTGAATGATAATTAAAGGCAATAATTAATAGCAATATTTTGAATGATTTTTTTGTTTTGACACGTGTTTGAATGAGGAATTAAATACGATAATTAATGGTAATTGTTTGAATTTTTTTGACATATGTTTGAATGAGAATTAAAGACGATGCTTAATGACAATAGTTGAATGACTTTTTTTTGACACGTGTCTAAATGAGAATTACAAGCGATAATTAATGGCAATGATTTTGAATGATAATTTTTTGACATGTTTTTTAATGATAATTAAAATCGATAATTATTGGCAATGCAATGAATGATTTTTTTACATGTGTTTGAATCGGAATTAAAGACAATAATTAATGGCAATAGTTTGAATGATTTTTTGTTTTGATATATGTTTGAATGAGGAATTAAATGTGATAGTTAATTTCAATAGTTTGATTTTATTTTCATGTGTTTGAATGAGAATTAAAGACGATAATTAATCTCAATAGCTGAATGATTTTTTTTAGATGTGTCTGAATGAGTATTAAAGGCGATAAATAATGGCAATAGTTTAAATTATTTTTTTACATGTGTTTAATGATAATTAAAAGTGATAATTAATGGCAATGCAATGAATGATTTTTTTTCTATATGTGTTTGAATGAGAATTAAATGAGATAATTAATAACAATAGTTTGAATGATTTTTTTTAATCATATTATCAAGTAGTCCCGGCCATAAATAATAATTATGTTTTTTCAATTTTTATTTTTATTTTCTTATAAAGTCCTCACAAAATGAGATTTCGAATTGATTGTAAGGTCTTCATGTTTGAGTGTAGTCTATTTTGCTTATTGGCTCTTTTAGTTGGGAATGATTCTACATTTTCCGCCTAATATAACATTCTTAAGTGCAGTATTCAGTCAAAAAGTGATGTCTGCGTCAAGGGTTCTTAACCAATTGTGATAAAAAAAACGAATGTGATCGATAAAACGAGATACTTCTATAAAAAAAATTAAAGAAAATGGGAATCGAAGGCAGCTTCACAATAACTTATCTTTTTTTTTTTTGCAAGTCATATTGACACTGAAGCACAATGGGTTCTTGACTGCTATGATACGTGAGTATGAGTTTTGAACTCTTAATGGATTCATATTCCTTATGGGTGGTGTATTTATAGCAGTATACACTTGATGGATTCAACTTTGTCATAGTGGAGTGGGGCTGCTGTTATAAGATTTTATGGCAAAAAATCTTTAGAGTTCTCATGAATAACCAAGCGCATGCACGACCAATTTGCCCAAAAACGCGTTCAACAACAAGATAATGGGTTGCAATGATTGGTGAAATCTCTCACAGACATTAAATATTGTTGGTTAATAGAAATTTATATTTCACCAATAAATGTGTAAGCCATATTTTGTCAAACTAAGTTTAGTTCATAGTCCAAAAGACATCAAGCTTATTACGTTGTACCCGTACAAATTCATCATTACTCTTTCCTTTGTTTGAATATTTTGAATTTTGGGGGGGATTGTTGTATTTTATAAATATAATATTTCAAAATACCTCTTTACAAATATTAGGAAAAATGGGAATCATAGGCAACTTGGCAATAACTTATCTTATTTTCTTGCGGGGCGAGGGGGGGGGGGGGTATGGCCGTGTGTTGTGTGGGGGTGTGGGGTCGGAAACAATAACTTATGGTTATTTAGTTTTCATTATTCAATAACATTGATGATCATTCACACAATTGTATACTCTTATTTATTATTTGTTCTCATTTTCAGTTTCATTTATATATCTCTATTGTTCCGTGCATTATCCATGGGTTTTTTTGGGTAAGGATTGAGTGACTAATATCAACAAAAAGTGTAACAATTGCTTATATATATTGGTGTCCTTACTCTATTTGGGATTTTATATATATTTAGCACCAATTGCTTATTGAAAGTGAACGTTTTCATTAAACATGTATCATGAGTTCACATCTTCAAAATTACCCCCCCGTCCCAAAATATAAGTTACTCTAGCTCTTTTTGTTTGTCTCAAAAGATATGTCATTCTACATTACAATGAAGCATTATTACTCATTTCTCTATCTTACCTCTAATTTAATAAAAATCCAATTACTTTTCAATACGTTATAACAATTTCATTAATGATAATCAAAGAATATTTTAGACATTTTTCTTTCAAATTTAATGCATTTAGTCATATTATTAGTTTTTTTAAAAACACCTAAAAAGACTTATATTTTGGCAAGGAATAAGTAATTACTTTCTCATTCCCCATGCATTATGCACGGTGATGAGAGTTAACTTTACTATAATTTTGTGTGCATTTTATCCCCTATTTGTAGCCTATTCGATGTACTTTTGGGGTAGTTGAGTGGTTTTTATAGGCATATTTCACCACGGATTGAATCACGGGACGATAGGGCGTTTACGTCCGAAATCCCCGTATTTTTGTGTGAATTGTGTGCGTTTTATTGGCACTTATCACGCTTGGGTTTTATTGTTTTTATTTGTTATAGTTGCGGCATGATAGAGGGCGTGACGAAAATCACAACGGTATAAAAATCGTCTAAAACTGAGTTCGTATGAGAAAATGACACATGACTCAAATTCAAACGTTCAGAAAAAAATAATTATTATTCAACTTTGTCGAGATCCCAACTTTTATGTTCAGTGGGGAGTGAGGTCCCACCGTCCCAGTACATCGTCCGTCCGCTGCTTTCTTCGATTAAAAAAACAAATAAAAAATATTAAATAAATAAAAAAGGAACAGC
Source organism: Gentiana dahurica var. dahurica (assembly GCA_024500145.1). Classification (NCBI taxonomy): domain Eukaryota; kingdom Viridiplantae; phylum Streptophyta; class Magnoliopsida; order Gentianales; family Gentianaceae; genus Gentiana; species Gentiana dahurica. The sequence continues at coordinate 14,216,123 of CM044901.1, forward strand.
AAATCAGGCATAAGTCGGACAATATTCATTTAATGAAGGAGGGGCCCATGTGACATGCATTTTAGTGCTTGCAACTCAGTAGACTAGTATGGCTAGGGACGGAGATTTTATTTTTGGAATATTTCCAGAAATATTAATACGGCGATTGATTTATAATAAGCCCCTTAGGTCGAATTTCAACACACACTTTTGATACAATAATTTTATTTTTCTGCAGCCACTTTTTCACTTCCCCTAAGAAATAGATCTAGGCAATTTTTTTCTGCAATTTTTTTCTTGAAGAACAGCAACAACACATTTTTATTTATTTATTTCGCGATTACAACACAACGGATTGACAAACCAAGTGATGCATTGCTTCAATCTTTTTGTGGTAATTTTATTCAGTTTTTATTATCATGTTGTTTACCAATTTATTTATGGTTTCTTGTGTTCTTGATTTTATTATGAGTAGCTAATTTTATAATAGCTAAATTATGTGATAGAACTACGAAATTAATGTCTAAACGATAATCTAGGGATGAATAGTGCTTAAAAATTGAATCTTTTTGAATTATAGTGTCCTAAAACATGAACTTAATGCTATTAGTGGAGTCGTGAACCATTAATTGATCAAACACACAAACTTTATAAAGGTATTTTGCGAGGGAGAGTGCGAACTAGGGTTTTAGGATTGTCATGCACGAACTAGTCGAGTTTTCGCAGCTGTTCCTTGGTAAGGTCTTTCTAGCTAAGCCGTGAACTCGGTGGATGCGGAGCGTCTCATTTTTCTTCATCATATTAGGTCAATTAAATCCTATATAAGGCACTGTTGAACCGAATATAGGGTAACTAGGTTGTGGTATTAGTGCCTAGGGACCAGTTTCGGAGATTGCACCCACAACACATTCTTTAGAAACCATTGGTTGGTTGGTAGGTTAAGGCTCGTCCCTAGTGATTCGGTAAAGGTATTGAGAGTAGTGTTCTTGATCATAGTTTAGCTATTCATTTTATCATATATTTTAAAGTTATAATTTTATTTCTTTTTCTACTTATAACTATTATTTTCACCCTTATTGTGAGCCTAAACTAGAAACAAAAGTGACTGTGGTACTTGACGGATTTTCCTCGTGGGATACGACCTTGCTCGCTGTTTTAGTACAACCGACCCGGTACTCTGGCGGTTAAAGTTGGTTTAATATAATTTGGCCATCAAGTTTTCTGGCGCCGTTGCCGGGGAATCGGTCGATATCAGAAAGTCATTTGAGTATTTAGGATTAGGTCATTTTTATTTTATTGTTTTCTTGTTGTTTTGGTGATTGCAGTGTATGACCCGAAGTTCCAAAGAACCTCTACTTCCTTTGATTTCAGAAATTGAAGCATTTGCAAGGCATCAGAACAGCGTGAGGAAGAATAGATCGGTTGGGAAAGTATCGAAATCAGTTACTGAGTTTGAATCTGAATCAGAAGAATCAGAAATGACGTTAGGAACTGGAATTCTGACGAATTTACATGATGCAGATGAAACTGAAAATGGTTTACGCCTAGACCCGACAATTACTCCCGAGGATCGGGAAATGCAGAACTTAAATAGAGAGACCTTTCAAAATCCGAGGGCAATTAATCTATGACCAACTGTGGTCCAAAATCAGGGAAGTCGGCAGAACCAAAGCCGACAACAACAGCAAGCCCTTCAAAATCAGAACAAAAATAATCAGGGGAATTTAGTTGGTCAAATACCTTTTGACCAAAATCAGATGAAGCAAATGATGATGCAGATGATGCTGCAGACTCAACAACAGAATGCGAATCAACCACCTGCCGCCCCCATTTACATGCAGAATTTTTGCGCACCACCAAGGGCATAGAATCCAGGCAATCAGGGACAGAACCAAGCTAAACAAGGAAGGATTTTGAGAGACTATGCGGCACCGACTATTGGTGAGGGACACACCCCTATCCGTTTGCCTCCTATTCAGGCAAACAACCTGGAAATTAAACATGTGTGGTATCTCCTGAATGACAATGCGCAGTTTCGGTGTAAGTCAACTGAAGACCCGAATCAATTCTTGAACCACTTTATGCAAGTTTGTTGGACCGTGAAGATGAGCGGAGTTTCTGAGGAAGCAGTTAGGATGCTCTTATTCCCATTTACATTGAAGAAGGCCGCGAGAGCTTGGTATGAGTCACTACCCAACGATTCATTACACACTTGGGATCAAGTGACTGCAAATTTTTTATTGAAATATTGTCCCCTCTCCAGAACATTGGATATGCAGGCAGATATTGCAAACTTTGAACAGTTGAACATGGAGAGCATGCATGAAGCCTGGAATAGATTTACAACTATGTTGAGAAAGTGCCCGCATCACGGATTAGAGGCATGGAACCAGGTACATCTCTTTTATGGTGGTCTACGCGAGACAGATCATTCAAATTTGAATACGGCATGTGGAGGAGATGTGAAGAGTGTGCAACCTGGCGTTGCATTGGCTACTATAGAAAGGGTTGCAGAAAGCAACAGACAATGCAAAACGGGGAGAAAGGTTTCAAGGAAACCAATTAGCTCGGTTAACCAAGTCGGGCCAAGTGAAGTGTTCGCGGTTTTATGCAAAGCAAAAGATAACAAGTAATAAAATAAAACCGATGTCAGCCCCAAGTGCGAAGGCTCGCAGCTAGTGGTGAAACCGGATCGTATCCGCAGGGACTTGTACGAAAAAGAGTCTTTGCCTTCGATTTCTTTTATAAAGTTGATGATTATGATCTCGGATTTTCAATTAACAAACTAAGGTAGCAAACGTGAAAAGAAAGACGATACGTGAAAATTTGTTTAAAGAAAGATTAAAATAACTAGAACACACCATTGATCCACCACCCCACCGAAAATAACAAGAAAGACACATATTCATTCGTAAGTTCTTGGATTATTATCTGCTAAAGAGGCATTTTCCCTTTCGGTTCATCGCCTTTTAATTAGTTCACCACTCTCGGTACAACTAAAGCATTTACGGATCAAAGATATGGATATAAATCCTAATCTAATAACATTCACCCTCAACTTACGTATGTTGGAAGAATATTATCATTCTCCTTCACGGTAATCTACGAATTTATCAACTATCGTATCTAAATTCGATTAGCATGCAACATAAGTATAGATCATACAAATTGCACATAAACAAAGTAAAACATGAAGGAAGAACAAGATAACTTACGAAAATGAATTAAAGCGAAATCCTTATTTATTCCGGTGATGGTGGCTTCACAACGATGGTTCTAGCTTAGAGACCTTAGCCAATCATCCTCGATTATGATTTCAGAATCAGGGCCGTAGCTCCAGCATTACAATAGTACTACTATTCTAATTTATTCTCGGCATAACGCCTACAGAGTATTTACATAAAAGACGGGAAAAGTAAAAGCTTGGCCAAAAGTGACCAAGGAGGGGCGCCTTTATGGATGGAAATGAGGGAGTTCTTATAGGGAGAGTTGAGGGGAGGTGTATAAGGGAGAGGTTGTAGTTGAGGGAGATATTTTTGGGAGAATATGCTAAGGAATATTCTCAAGTTTGTTATAAGCATGTGGGAGGTGATAATGACTTTGCATGTGAAGGTGAGGAGTCACTAAAATAGCATGTGGAGTTTGTTATGACTCATCATCATCATCATTAAGGAGCACATGGAGTAACATGCATCAAACTTGGCCAAAATATCTCCGGTTCGTCCGTAATTCCGGCAGTTCGGTAAAAAAATCATAACTTGAGTTGTAGACCTCCGATTGACGTGATTCAAAATGCGTTGGAAAGCTCATTTTAGTATCTACAACTTTCGTCAAGAACTCTTCCCCTGAAAATGCCTCTAAGTCGGGTAAAATTTCCATCGAAAAACAGGTTACGGTAGAAATGCGTTGGAAAATATTGATCCGTTGATCTCGTAAACTCGTGGCATCTTCTTCTTTTCCTCAAAATCCATCTTTTAGGCCTCAAAATATAATGTTACGTGGCATATTTTGAAATACTTGATCACCAAGTTTGGGCGAATCGAATCGAGCTTTCTTTATTTGAATCGAGCTTTCTTCTTAATCTTCATCTGATCTTCGTTTAAGCTCCTCATTTAACATGCAAGCGTACCTACATTCATGATAACATCGTGCAAAATGTAACATCTCATATTCAAAGATTTTTATCAATGAAACCACATAATTAACACAAATTTGCACTTAACCACTTTTAAAACTCATTTGCTCAATAATTCGATTAAACCCTTGATTTCTATGCAAATTATACGAATATGGAGGAAATTGTTATAAAATATAACATTAGAAATCGTATAAAATCACCCTAAACAACTCCCCCACACTTAGCTTTTGCTCGTCCGAGCAAAACAAAACAAGAATCAAGGCTCGAAAAAGATAGACACCTCAGCAAATACAACATATACTCAATAAATCGGAGGTTCACCCTGATGTGTGTGCATAGCCATAGAAAACTTCCACTAAGTCCAAACTTGAAAAATTCAAAGCAAACTAGCTAATACCCCTTCAAACTAGTAATAATGATACTTATAAGATGTACCCTACAAAACGTGACATATCCTGAAAAGAATGATAGAATATATCTAGGGCCATTCTGATATACTCAGAGGATAATCCCTACAACATATCTGTCACATTATACTGGGGATAAGGTATACGATAACTAAGTCCTTAACTTATTCATAATAATAAATTTTTTCGATTTTTTTTCTTTTTTTCACACTTTTTTTCTTTTTTTTCAACACACATCAGAATGAGTTTTTGCCCGTCATACTAGAATAGGAAATTTCGAGATAATCCCCTATCTACTCAAATCATAAGGCAGCTTTTTCTGACTGTCGTGAGCTTTTGGTCATCATAGTGGTATAGGACATTTCGAGATAATGCCCTACCGCACTCAAATCATCGACCAGCTTTCGACACACACAATTGATTACTTTTTTCGAGATTTCTGGCAGGCAGTGGTTAACATGCTAAAAGCAATTCAAACCTCTTGAGCATAACACCTCAAGCAATGATTTATTTGTTAATTATTGTGCAAGAACATTAGTTATGTTTCACTTATCACATTCAAACGTTCAGATATTCACAATATATCATACTCTGGCTATAAACACAAACTATCATAATTCTCACGATACGCGTACGTTAGCACTAAGCACATGACTTTATAAGATAATCAAAAATCACTAATCAAAAAGGGATATAGCTTTATAATTTAGCTCATCATTCACTATGGCTCGTGAAAAATATATTGGGTGAAACAACTAACTTATCGAACATACGGAATATAGCATTAATGACTATAAAAATAACGAACAAAGATATGCATTGTTTACTCGGGAATAAACAAAAATTTGAAAATTTAGCCCATTTAGCATAGAATCAAAATAATTTAAGCAAATGGTAGATACATATAACCGACTATTCCCTCCCCCCACACTTAAATCACAACATGTCCTCGGGTTGTGCAGAATGTAAAAAGAAAAAGAACACTTAGCTGATTGTGGTTCGAAAGTGGCAATTCCGGAAGTGGCCTAGAATCAGCTCCAGAAATGCTCGATGAAATCAGTAGACTGTGGACCATCCACCGGTAAACTGATTTATCTAAAAGCTCACAATCGCTATCGCAAAAATCCTGCACACCATGGGAAAACAAGACGTACCTCGGGGATAGGGGCACAAAAGATGATAGACAAAGCAATATCATGGAATAAAGACTGAAATAAACTACAGACAAAAAGGAAAAGATATCTAGGTTACCGTCCTAGTAGGGCTTAATTATAGTCGGGAGCTCGACTAGACAATAAAATTTCAACTCGGGTTAGCTTTGAATTTCCTATTCCCTTAGTTGCATAGTAGTTAAACTAATACATGTCACACATTATTTGAAAATTTAAAACAGACTAGGTCATGATATGAAATATGTGACAAAGTATTAACTATGAGTCTTTTATACCCAGATCCTCAAGGGTTATTTCAAATTGTTCTAACAACCTAAATCTAAGAAATGATGCATTTGAATTTTTCTTTGTACTCCTCGGGATTTTCGGATAACCTCCTAATCGTTCCCTTTAAATGACATTCAAACATTCATCCTGAGACTTGGTGAAACAAAATGAAAATCAATTCGAAGTATTGGAAAACTATTATCCAAAGTATGAGTAAAGTATAATGCAAAATGTAGAGTTTTTGTTTTTTTTTTTGTTTTTTTTTTTTTTTTAAACGGGTTGCCTCCCGGTAGCGCTTTTGGTTAATGTCGTTTGCTCGACAACCCAAAAATTTTCAACCCGGGTCAGGCCAGTGAGGCCTCTTTCCAGAATCATTCTTGATTTCCTCGGGGTCAATAGTATGGATCCCACAAAAACAAAGTCTCGCCAACGTATTGGCCATATCAGTAAACTTCTGTATCCACTTTGTTCCTATGGTTCTTCTCTTCTTCTTTTTAGATTTCAGTTCCACAAGCTGAGGTGTATCATCAGTAATCACAATATCATCAAAGAATTCACAGAGACGTAAATCATCGGGTTCCAAAAGATCGGAGCTGTCTTGACTAGGGACGTCGTTTAGATGGAAAACCACTGGTCGTTCCTTTTGTTGACCAATATAGTGTTTCAACCGATGACCATTCACTCTGAACAACTCTCCCTGCTTATTTTTCAATTCGACGGCTCCACTAGGAAAAACCCGAGAAATTTCAAAGGGGCCGGACCAACGGGTGCGTAGCTTACCAGGAAGCAGATGTAACTATGGTATTATATAGTAAAACCCATTCGCCCTCTTTGAATTCTCTATGCTTGATTTTCTTGTCGTGAAGAAGTTTAGTCCTCTCCTTACTGATTCTTGAGCTCTCGTAGGCCTGGAGTCTGAACTCATCAAGCTCCTGCAACCGCAACAATCGCTTTTCTCTGCATAAATGGCTGTCAAAGTTTAAGAATTTAATAGCCCAGAATGCTCTGTGCTCAAGCTCGATTGGCAGGTGGCAGGCCTTACCATAAACCATCTGAAACGGAGACGTGCCAATAGGAGTTTTGAAAGCTGTCCTGTAGGCCCAGAGTACATCATCCAGTTTCTGGCTCCAGTCTATCCTATGAGAGTTCACCGTCTTCTCAAGAATGCTTTTCAGGCTTCGGTTACTTACTTCAACTTGTCCACTCGTCTGAGGGTGATAGGGGGTAGCAGTTTTGTGTTTCACCCCATATCGTTCTAAAATCTTTTCTAATGGAGTATTGCAGAAGTGAGTTCCCTCATCACCGATGAGAGCTCGTGGACAACCAAACCGTGTAAAAATGTTTTTCCTCAGGAAGCTCTTGACCACCTTGTGGTCGTTCCGCGGTGTTGCTATTGCCTCTACCCATTTTGACACGTAGTCAACGCAGACCAGAATGTACTTGTTCCCATACGAGGATGGAAACGGTCCCATGAAGTCAATACCCTATACGTCGAAAACTTCACATTGTTGAATGGGGTGTAGGGGCATGTCCATTCGCCGAGAAAGTTTACCGGTGCGCTGGCACCGGTCACAACCTTTTACAAAACTCTCTGTATCCTTAAAAATTGTCGGCCAGTAGAAACCGGACTGAAAAATCTTCGCAGCAGTCTTCCCAGCTCCATAATGACCTCCCACAGGTCCGTCATGGCATTGCTCTATAATGTCCCTCTTCTCGAACTCGGGGACACACCTACGGAGTAATCCATCCTTACAACGCTTGAAGAGAATAGGGTCGTCCCACACATAATAGTTCAAATCCGAAAAGAATTTCTTCTTTTGCTGATATGTCAGGTCAGGGTCCAGATATCTGCCGCTCAAGAAGTTTGCAAAAGGTGCAAACCAAGGAGAACCTTTTCCAGTATGGGCAGGAATAACCTCGCACACATCAATAGTCATGAGTTGCTCAGTTGGAAAATCAATTCCAATCTCATCCGACTCTATTTGATGATCATCGGTCAGCCGAGACATGTGATCGGCTACCACATTCTTGCTACCCTTCTTGTCCCGGATATGAACATCAAACTCTTGTAAAATCAAGATCCATCTCATCAAACGAGGCTTGGCATCGGCCTTGCTCAACAGATACTTCAATGCAGAATGGTCTGTCCAGACTGTAACTTCCGACCAAGCAAATAGCTTCTAAATTTATCCATGGCAAAAACTACTGCCAACAACTCCTTCTCGGTTGTTGCATAATTTACTTGTGCTGGGTTTAAAGTGTGACTAGCGTAGTAGATAGGTTGGAACCTGCCGTCCACTCTCTGACCTAGCACCGCTCCATTGCATAATTAGAAGCATCACACATAAGCTCGAAGGGAGCTTTCGAGTTGGGTGCTATAAGAATTGGCGAGGTAATCAACTTGTCTTTTAATTCTTTAAAAGCTCTTTCACACTCAGGGGTGAAAACAAATTTCACATCCTCTCTTAAGAGAGTTGACAAAGGCTTGGCTATCTTAGAAAAGTCTTTAATGAACCGCCTATAGAATCCAACATGACCCAAGAATCCTCTTACTTCTCTTACATTTTTAGGGTATGTCATTTTTTCAATAGCTTTTACCTTCGCTTTGTCAACCTCTATACCTTCCTTGGACACCTTGTGTCCAAGAACAATTCCTTCTTCCACCATTAGGTGGCACTTCTCCCAATTTAAGACTAAGTCCTTCTCTATGCACCGGGACAGAACTTTATCAAGATTGTGTAAACAGTGGTCGAAACTATCCCCGAATACAGAGAAGTCATCCATAAAAATTTCCATCACCTTCTCCACTAAACCATTGAAGATAGCCAGCATACATCTTTGAAATGTAGCTGGTGCGTTACAGAGACCAGATGGCATCCTTCGGTAAGCGAAGGTACCGGAGGGACAGGTGAAGGTAGTCTTTTCTTGATCAGTGGGGTCGATAGCTATCTGAAAGTATCCAGAATAGCCATCCAAAAAACAATAAAATTGCTTGCCACTAAGCCTCTCAAGGAGCTGGTCAATGAATGGCAAGGGAAAGTGGTCTTTTAGAGTTACCTCATTTAGTCTTCTGTAGTCGATGCAAACTCTATAACCGGTGACTTGTCGTAAGGCAATCTCTTCCCCCTTTTCATTCTTTTCAATAGTAATCCCTCCTTTCTTTGGCACCACCTGAGTGGGGCTCACCCATTCACTATCGGCTATTGGGTAGATGATACCCATGTCAAGCAATTTGATGATTTCCTTCTTAACGATTTCCTGCATGTGAGGGTTTAGCCTTCTCTGAGGCTGTCGCACCTTCTTCGATCCCTCAACAGTCCTGATCTTATGCATACAGATATCAGGGCTTATCCCCTTAATATCTCCCACTTGCCAACCAAAGGCGAGGATATTATCTTGCAGCACTTTGATAAGCTTTTCTTCCTCCTTCGGTTCTAACTTAGATGAAATGATCAAAGGGAGCTTATCACCGTCCCTCGGAAAAATGTATTTCAAGTGTTGAGGCAAGGGTTTCAACACTAAATCTGACGGTGGCTTCTCCACACTTGGTCTCAATTTATCTCCCTTAAGCTCTAGATCTCCAAGCTTATTATAAGGGCTATGAAGCATCATGGCCTCCCAGCAGACAGGGCCTCATCTCCTTTTGCAAATCTGGGCATATCACCATGCCTCTCCCTCATCTTCTTTCCTACCACCTCGTGGTAATCGAACTTTCCTTGTCAATCTCTTCTAAAAATTTTATCCACTCCTCATTAGTCCAAGTTGCAGATAGTTTATTGAATTCTTCCTCATCCCAACTACCCATGAACACTTGTTTATCATACTCATCGGTGAAATCGTCCTCAATAGCTAAACAAGTGTCACTGGATGGGTGCTTCACTGCATTACCCACATTGAACTTTATACTCTCATCCTCCAAATGTAAGGTCACTTCGCCACTGTGGGAATCTAGTAAGGCACGGGCGGTTGCAAGAAAAGGTCTTCCAAGGATCAAGGGGTTTTCTTATCGTTGGTCATATCCATGATTACCCAATCAGCTGGGTATATGAAGTTCTTAACCTTGACCAATACATCTTCTACAATTCCCCTTGCATATTTCACACTTCTATCAGCAAGTTGAAGAGAAATAGGTTTAAGCGTAATAGATTGATCCAATCCAAGAGATTGGAAGATTGACGTAGACATCAGATTGATTGATGCTCCCGAATCACACAAAACATTGTGGAAGTCCCTATTCCCAATAGTACACGAAATCGTAAATCTACCAGGGTCAGGGCACTTCACAGGAAGTTTAGTCTGGCTGATTGCTGAGCATTCTCCATTCAATACTATGTGCTCGAGCTCTTGGAGCTTCTTTTTCGAACTCACTGCGTCCTTTATAAACTTTGTATACTTTGGCATTCCTATCAAAAGATCAACTAATGGAATGTTTGCCTCAGTATTCTTGAGCAAGTCGATAACCTTCTTATATTCTTTATCGATTGTTAATGACAACTTGTTCTTGCTAGGTGGGTAAGGGAGATCAGCAAAGTCTTCCTCGGTAAAGTGCTTCTTTGCCGTCTTATCATTGATTGCTTTGTCTTCCCTATCCTTCCACCTCACATGCTTCCCAGAACTTAACTTAGAATCGACTTCTTCTCAGCAGTATTCTCTTCATCATCAGAATTCTCAACTTTCACCTTTTCTTCAGAATTTTCTCTTTCACTTGGATCAATAGTAGTCCCAACATCCTTCTGAGGAGAACAAAGATCTTCCCCTCCTGCGTCTCTGCTCACAGGAGGGGCTACTCGTTTCCCTGGTTGGCCTGACTGCCAACCGCTTTCCCACTCCTCAGTTTTATAGCATTCAGCTCATCTTGACCATAGTTCCATGGTGCAGCGAGATCGGTGCAAGAATTCTGGTCATTTTGGACCAGATTAACCCCTCGGGGGTTCTTCTCAGTAAAACTCGGCAGCTGACCTTGAGGTCGAATTGCTTGCTGCCTCGAAATTTGTCCCATTTGCACCTCCAAATTTCTCACTGTACTGGTCAGAGTACTTAAAGCATTTGCCAATTGAGTGTTGGCCGTGATTTGCTCGCTCAACTTTTGTTCTAAGATCTGAAATGATTGATTTTGATTTTGCGGTGGATTGGTGTTCCATCTGGTCGATAGTTGGATTGAAAATTGCTTTGATTAGGCCTAGGGGCCTGAAAATGATGGGGGTTTGCTGCCCCAGAAGGGTCACTCCATCGGAAACCAGGGTGGTTCGGTTATAATTGAATCCTTGAGTGTTTTGATTCTGACCCGAAGGTCGATAATTTTGAGAAGTGAATGTATTCACTTCTTCCGAATGCAACAATAGATGACACCGATGGAATGCGTGCCCAACGGTATCGCAATTTTGGCAAACGACATTGTTTTGAACAGCTTTGACCTGTGAGATCGGGTCAAGTGGCATTGATTACTACGATGGCCTTGGCCATGGCAATTGTCACACACAAGACTTTGAACATTCATTGCCGTCACTTGCTTCTGTAGTGCGGCCAACTGAGCTTTTAGAAACGTGGTCTCATCTACCTCATACTTCCCTGCAGTCGAGCTTTTCTGATTGGGCACCTGCATAGGTAGGGGCATAATTATACTTTGCAATATCTTCAAACAACATCCATCCCTCATCAGGTGTCTTTCTCAGAAATGCACCTCCAGCAGAACTATTCACCATTCCCTTAGTCAATTCAGTCAAACCACTGTAGAAAGTGTTGACCAATCTTTGTTTATCCAGCCCATGGTGGGGGCACTTTCTCAAGAGAGTCTTAAATCGTCTCCACGCATCGTAAAAAGATTCCTTCTCGGATTGCACAAAAGTGAATATCTGATTCAGAAGATGAGCCGTCTTTGCGGTGGAAAATATTGGCTCAGAAATTCTTTCTCCAACTCCTCCCACGAAGTAATGGATTCGACTGGTAAGGATTTATACCATTCTTTCGCTTCTCCCTTCAGTGAGAAGGGAAAAAGTTTCATCTTTAGGGCGTCCTCGGTGACCCCTTTGATTAAAATAGTCCCGCACGATTCTAGAAATGAGTGAATGTGATCGTGCGGGTCCTCAGTGGAAAATCCATGAAATGTGGAACCTCTTACCAAATTGATTAAAGAAGTTTTGAGTTCGAAATTATCAGCCGTGATTTCAGGAATCACGACTGCAAGATTAACTTTCACAGTAGATGGCATGGCAAAGTCTGCCAATGTCCGTTGCTCTGCCATTTCTTCAACCTGGGCTCCTACTTGAGCTTCTCCCTCAACGTATCCTTCAGGATTGTTTCCTTCCGTGGTTCCCTCGTCCGTTGGTCCGGTGAGCCGAACCAAACGTCTGTTTGGTCGAGCGATGGTTCGCTCTATCTCCGGATTATACAAAAGTGGTCCCCCGTGAGTTCGAGTTTGCATAAACTACGTTTGGGCACCAACACCTAAATCACGAGGTTTCGGGATTTTATCCTTATGCTTCCGCAGAGTGGGATTCACCGAGAATCCATCACCCAACCTCAATGATTGAAACGTGTTCCGTGTTTCTTTTCTCTCTTTCTCGGTAATTACCGAATCCACTCGGTATTTATCGAGAATTTTTTTTTAATTTTTTTTTTTTAGAATTAAAAAAAAAAAACTATACTAAAACAGGCTCGAAACAGGTCTAAACAGCGTAAAAGAAACAAAATACTATAAAACTAATACAGAACAGAAACAGAACGAAAAGAAAATATTTTTTTCTCTCTCTCGGTAATTACCGAAAGATTTTTTTTTTATTGTTTAAGACGAAAACAGATAACTTAGTTGACAAAAAAAACCGAAAACGAAAATTTTCCGTGCCAAGTCCCCGGCAACGGCGCCAAAAAACTTGTTCGCGGTTTTATGCAAAGCAAAAGATAACAAGTAATAAAATAAAACCGATGTCAGCCCCAAGTGCGAAGGCTCGCAGCTAGTGGTGAAACCGGATCGTATCCGCAAGGACTTGTACGAAAAAGAGTCTTTGCCTTCGATTTCTTTTATAAAGTTGATGATTATGATCTCGGATTTTCAATTAACAAACTAAGGTAGCTGAAAAGAAAGGCGATACGTGAAAATTTGTTTAAAGAAAGATTAAAATAACTAGAACACACCATTGATCCACCACCCCACCGAAAATAACAAGAAAGACACATATTCATTCGTAAGTTCTTGGATTATTATCTGCTAAAGAGGCATTTTCCCTTTCGGTTCATCGCCTTTTAATTAGTTCACCACTCTCGGTACAACTAAAGCATTTACGGATCAAAGATATGGATATAAATCCTAATCTAATAACATTCACCCTCAACTTACGTATGTTGGAAGAATATTATCATTCTCCTTCACGGTAATCTATGAATTCATCAACTTCCGTATCTAAATTCGAATATCATGCAACACACATATTGTTCATACACATTGCACTTAAACAAAGTAAAACATGAAGGAAGAACAAGATAACTTACGAAAATGAATTAAAGCGAAATCCTTATTTATTCCGGTGATGGTGGCTTCACAACGATGGTTCTAGCTTAGAGACCTTAGCCAATCATCCTCGATTATGATTTCAGAATCGGGGCCGTAGCTCCAGCATTACAACAGTACTACTATTCTAATTTATTCTCGGCATAACGCCTACAGAGTATTTACATAAAAGACGGGAAAAGTAAAAGCTTGGCCAAAAGTGACCAAGGAGGGGCCTTTATGGATGGAAATGAGGGAGTTCTTATAGGAGAGATGAGGGAGGTGTATAAGGAGAGGTTTAGTTAGGGAGGTGAGAAGTTAGTTGAGAGGGAGATAATATTTGGGGGAGGTTGGAAGTTTGTTATGGAGGTGATGATGACTTAGCATGTGAAGGTGATCCTGGAGAATAGCATGTGGAGTTTGTTATGACTCATCATCATCATCATTAAGGACCACATGGAGTAACATGCATCAAACTTGGCCGAAATATCTCCGGTTCGTCCGTAATTGAGCTGTTCGGGTAAAAAAATCATAACTTGAGTTGTAGACCTCCGATTGACGTGATTCAAAATGCGTTGGAAAGCTCATTTTAGTATCTACAACTTTCGTCAAGAACTCTTCCCCTGAAAATGCCTCTAAGTCGGGTAAAATTTCCATCGAAAAACAGGTTACGGTAGAAATGCGTTGGAAAATATTGATCCGTTGATCTCGTAAACTCGTGGCATCTTCTTCTTTTCCTCAAAATCCATCTTTTAGGCCTCAAAATATAATGTTACGTGGCATATTTTGAAATACTTGATCACCAAGTTTGGGCGAATCGAATCGAGCTTTCTTTATTCGAATCGAGCTTTCTTCTTAATCTTCATCCGATCTTCGTTTAAGCTCCTCATTTAACATGCAAGCGTACCTACATTCATGATAACATCGTGCAAAATGTAACATCTCATATTCAAAGATTTTTATCAATGAAACCACATAATTAACACAAATTTGCACTTAACCACTTTTAAAACTCATTTGCTCAATAATTCGATTAAACCCTTGATTTCTATGCAAATTATACGAATATGGAGGTAATTGTTATAAAATATAACATTAGAAATCGTATAAAATCACCCTAAACATGAAGAAATTATGAGGTTTTAAGCTGAAATGGAGGAGCTATAAAGGCAACTGAGTGACATGTTTGTTAGGTGTAGTGCCCGAAAGACAATTTGTGTAATTGTTTTTTATAATGGATAACATAATTTATCTCACCTTATTACTTGCTTTGTGCTTGTAAGTAATACACTGCTGCAAACCCTAAGTATATCAGTATGTAACCGCTTAACTCAGTGTATGGAATGCACGTGAGGATTGAGTTAGTGGTGATATACTTAAACTATTAGTCCATGGTGAGCTTAATCAAAGTTTAGGGTCTCATGATTAAAACACCAATAATGCGCCCAAAACACCTTAGGGTGTGATAGTCTTATCCGGACTATCGGTAGAGGGTACCTAAGTGGGGCATTTATATATGATGGCATTCATATAGGATTAGACCGATTTAATATGGGTTTCTCGATATAATTCCGTAATCGAGAAGACTTATTAAAGCATTAGATGATCATATATGGATTGACCTTAATCCTGAGGTGATCACAGAGTACTGCTTGTCTCGGGGTAGTGTTTGATGTGTTAGTTAAGGATCACTTTGATATGTGATCTGAGTCACTTCTCGTTGGCAATATTCCCTGATGAGTGAGTAGTTCTGTGTTTCACAGACACGGAATCCATTCCTTCCTACGGGAAGTAGAGAGACAGTCCCATTATTTGTTAGCCCTAAGAAAATGATCGATGGGCCCAGTTCATATTAGACTAATTAGCTACTTGTCAGATATGTGAACTAATTGATCACTAGGGGGTTAATGCTAAATAAGGATAAGATATTCTGAGTCGGGTTCACGGAGACTTCCCACTCAGAATGGACAGTCTATGGAGGGTTAGTCCGTATGTAGTGATTATATCAGTGGATGCTTATTTACTCATAGGGTTGAGTGTAAGTATATATCTATAATTGGTAGAGTTCAGTTTCGGGTTTATGGTGGCGTAATCCCGGAATTATAATTTAAGTATGAATATTCTGTTCGATTATTGGAGCTACTGGTTATAGGTTCATAGTCTCCAATGTGGCTCCTGTAATTCGGATGTTTTTCTTGTTATTGGGCCTCAGTGATAATAAATTGGCTGGGCCAATTAATTGATGTGCGAAATATTATTTAGTTGGGCTAAATAATATAATACACAGAAAAGACATTTTCTGTAGGCCTAAAACCCTATTGTGTGTGGCGCCTCACCTTCATTAAATGCAAGAATTGATTTTCTTGTGTGATTAATTATTTACTTGTTAAATAATTAATTAATAAAAGATAATTGATTTGTAATTGATTGATTGATTAATCACAATCTTTTATAAATGGAATTATCATTTATTGTGATTTCTTTTTAATTATTTATTTAATTAATTAGAAACTTGGAGACCAAGGGTTTACTCTCCTATATAAAGATATTTCTTCCAAGACATAAGGCTCATGCAAATTTTCGCCCCACACACATAAAATAAAGAGAAAAACTTGTTTCTTGTCTTGGGTTTCTGGTTGAAGAAAAACTTGTAGTTTTTCTTGGAAGCATATCAATGAGGTTCTAGTACCAAGAATTGGTGTCCACCAACCACCGTTTGGAGAACACATTGGAAGATCTTGGCCTCTCTTCCTACTATTGGTAAGACATACTTAACCCCCTTGTAGGATTTTAGATCCTTTATTTATGTATTATAATTTGTAAATCGTGATCCATCCGCTGCACAAAGAAACTAAGTCCTTCAATGTTGGCATGCCAGAAGGAATTCAAAGGGTGTACTACTTGCGGTGGTGAACATTAGGCCATGAATTGCCCCATTAAGCAGGTTAGTCAGTTAACCACGACTCAAATGTTGAATGATCGATCTCTTGAGAACCCTTTTGGCATAAACCCCGGCCCATGGATTTGCACCCATTGTGCTCGAATCCCGTGGTCTACCAAACTACAGATCCGAGTTTGACATCAAATTGGCAACCCATGGATGTGAACTGTTTAGCCAATCAGAACAGGGGGCGGAATTCTTAGAATTGGCGGGACAATCCCAATCTCACTTGGGGTAGAAATCCAGTGATCGGGCAAGCCACTCAACAGCCAATCACACAACCTCAACAAAATCAATATGCACCTCAACCACTGAATACTTTTGGAAGCCCGAGGCAACTTCAACAAAGGGTTTATATGCATCCTAATGCACATCTACAGTATGCCCCACCCCCACAGTCAACACCACCGCCCCTGGAGCCCGTACAAATTAATAGTTCCACGGACATCTTGTTGGAGCAGATTAGCAAAGACATGAAAGAGAATAATAAGGATGTGAACAAGGAATTGAATGAGATGAAACGCCCATGTAAACCTGCAAGATGTGGTAAGGAATTTAGAGATGCAAATGGGGCAAGTGAATCCCAGGCACGTGAATGCCATCTTTACAAGAAGTGGGAAAGTTGTGGGTACTGATAGTGAGGCGCCTGATGAGGTTGAGAAAAAGAAGATAGAACAACTGAGAAAGGAAGATGAAGATTGGGTGGTGATCAATGAGGAGCAAGAAGCCTAGGAGACAGAGAAAGAGGTGGAGAAGCCGAGAGCGGAACCAGAGTAGCAGTCAGACACGCCACGGGAATGTATGAACGACACAAGTATGAATTCTATGAAAAAAACCTTTTGATTTATCTAAGTTACCTTACCCCCTCGTAGACCTACTAAACCTGCTATTCTAAAAAGCAAAACAAGTTTCTTGATATTTTAAGAAAAGTTGAGATAAATATCCCATTTGTCAATGCGCTTGTTAATATGCCATCTTATGTTAAATTTTTAAAAGGGATTTTGTCTAACAAGGCTAAGATGGAGAAAGTTGTTTGTTTAAATGAGGAGTGTTCTGGCGTTTTTCAAAATAAGCTACCACTTAAGTTAAAAGATCCGGGTAGCTTTTCCATTCCTTGAACTATAGGACAGACGTTATTCCCTAAGGTGTTACGTGACTTAGGTGCAAGTGTAAGTTTGATGCCTAGGAGGATATATGAGAGTTTGGGGGTAGGCGAGCTTAAATGTACAAATATGACCTTGCAGAGGGCGGATAGGGCAATTAGACGCCCCATGGGAGTTGTTGAGGATGTTCTGGTTCGTAGGGAAGCTTGTCTTTCCGGTTGATTTCATAGTATTAGACATGGAGGAGGATAGTCAAACCCCGATTCTATTAGGTAGACCTTCCCTGGCTACGGCTAGGACTTTGCTAGACGTCCATAAAGGTGAGATCACTATGAGAGCGGGTGATGAGACGGTTACCTTCAATGTTTATAATACCATTAAGCACCCGGAAAACGATTGGGGCACGCACGAGGAAGTCCAAAGGTTGGAAGTTTTTGAAGAATGCCCTGTGAGTTATGAGCAACCCAAAGAGGGCGTGAGTAGTGAGAGTGTCCCCTGGATGAGTGTAGAGTCGAATGTAAAATTTGGGGGATACGAGTCTTACCGAAGACTATAAACTCGGCACCATATCTTGTTTTTGAAATTCAATAAGTCGAGGTAAAGACAAGAACAAATGCGCTTGCCCTTGTTATTGGACAAATTGGAATCTTTAGTGGGTCCTCCTTGGAATGTCCTGCCATGCCACATTGGTATTGGTCTTCATCAAAAACAAACAAAGCTTGCATAGAACAGATAGC
Source organism: Gentiana dahurica var. dahurica (assembly GCA_024500145.1). Classification (NCBI taxonomy): domain Eukaryota; kingdom Viridiplantae; phylum Streptophyta; class Magnoliopsida; order Gentianales; family Gentianaceae; genus Gentiana; species Gentiana dahurica. Next base: position 14,234,350 of record CM044901.1, read on the forward strand.
AGTAACTATGAATAACGTTTGTATTTAACGTCAGTTTTTGCTAGATATGGTTATTCAAACGACTGAGACAGAGATTAGTCCTGCTAGTGTATAAGTTTCCTTAGTAATTGTGATTTGGATCGAGTTTTGCTCGGGTTACGTACATGACCGAGACCTGCTGAAAAAATTTGAGATTTGCTCAACTTGCTGACAAGATTTAAGGTTGGGGCATGTTTTTATAAGAGGAGTCTGAGATTTGCTCAGCTTTTCCATAATAGATAAAAAGAGACCGAGACCTGATCGGCTATTTGATGAGAGTCAACTTTGCTATAATTTCGTGTGCATTTTACCCCTATTTGTAGCCTATTCGATGTGGTTTTGGGTAGTTTAGTGGATTTTATAGACACATTTCACCACGGGTTAAATCACGAGACGATAGGACGTTTACGTCCGAAATCTCCATATTTTTGGATGATTCGTGTGTGTTTTATTGGTATTTGTCACGCTTGTGTATGTGGTTTATTTTTGTTATAGGCACGGCGTGACAAAGAGCATGATGAAGATCACAACGGTATGAAAATTGTCCAAAACGGAGCTCAAGAGAAGAAACGACAGGAGATTCAAATTAGACGATCGAAAAAAAAAGTAAATAAATTATTAATGTAGCTTTTTTTGGGACCCCAAAGTTGGTGTTGAATGAGAAGGGAAGTCTCGGTACTTCTTTCTTTTCACTCCTTATGTAATATTAAGAAAGAAAAAAAGAAAGAAAAATCAAAGGCAAGCAGCAAATTATAGTCATAGGGGCCCATGCCACTGAAGGAGGCCGGGTGTGCAATAAGAGCAACCCAGTGGTTACCTCCAATTACATCCTCTAAACATATCGTTTTTCGTTTCAGTTATATTTTTTCAACACCCTAAAAAGAATTCGCTCCAATAAACAACCTCTATATAACTCCCAATAAACAACTTTCCTCTTTCATCTCAACTAACCTACCTAATTATTAATATATTTTCCCTCTTTTTGTTTATATTTTTCTATCATAATTAGAAGAAAAAAAATGCTTGTTCTGTAAAATTAGTTTTTGTAGGGATATTCAAAAAAAAAAAAGGCTTTTGATATGACTTAAAGTTGGAGAGAGAAAAATTATTTGGATAAAAAGCACCCCCAGGCACTACCCGATATATCAAGGGGAGGGTAGCAAAAAAGTGAGAGTTGGGTGAGTGTTTGTGTACCATTACATAAGAACGCACCCTTAATTTTTTTTTTGGGGTTTAAATTGGGTGACCACTGTGGTCGCCCTAAGGGACGGACCCCCAATTATGTTATGCGACGCCGGCTATTTGGATATATATAAAAAGCCACCTAGGTCAAATTTCAACACACAGTTTTTATAGCACAATTTTATTTTTCTCTGCAACAGTTTTTTTTCCCTTATATTAGAGTAGATCTATTTTATTTTCCTGTAAAAATTCCTTTAGAACATCAACAGTTTATTTATTTTATTTTGCGATTTCAACACAACGAAGTGACGATTCGAGTGGTGGATTGCTTCAGTTTTTTTTGGTAATTTTATTTAAATTTTTATCATGTTGTTTACCAATTTATTTATGATTTCTTGTGTTCTTGATTTTATTATGAATAGCTAAATTTTATAATAGCTAAATTATGTGATGGATCACGAAATTGATGCCTAAACGATGATCTAGGGATGAGTAGAGCTTAAAAATTAAATCTTTTGGAATGTTGTGTCCTAAAATTTGATCTTAACGCTTGAATTAAACTTATCACTTGATTCATGATTCCACACACGAACTTTATAAATGTATTTTGCGAGTGAGTGTGCGAACTAGGATTTTAGGATTGTCATGCACGAACTAGTCGAGTTTTTCGCAGCCTGTTCCTTGGTAAGGTTTTTCTAGCTAAGCCATGAACTCGGTGGATGCGGAGCGTCTCATAGTTCCTAATCACATTAGGTCAATTAAATCCCATAGAGGGGACTGTTGAACCAAATATAGGGTAACTAGGTTGTGGTATTAGCGCCTAGGAACCAGTTTAAGAGATTGCACCCACAACACATTCATTAGAAGCTATTGGTTGGTTGGTAGGTTAAGGCTCATCCTTAGTGATTCGGTAACGGTGTTAAGAGTAGTGTTCCTGATCATAGTTTAGCTATTTCTCCATTCATATATTTCAAAGTCAACATTTTTATTTCTCTAGCTATAGATTACTCCACAAGTTTTTGTGAGACTAAACTAAATACGGAACTGATTGTGGTACTTGACCAATTCCTCGTGGGATACGACCTTGCTCGTCACTATAGTGCTTCCGACCCGGTACTCTGCCGGTTAAAGTTGGACGTCACTGTTTTGGCCATCACTATTAAGTATAGGATTGTCGTCCATTCTAAGTAAAATTGTTAATGTGGAAAGCGGGATTTAGAAGGATGCATGTAGACCTGTCCAAATGCCCCAACCGGATCGGCCCCTGACCGGAACCGGCGGTTTTTTTTTTTGGCGATTAGTGCCGGTGCGGTTGAAGTGAACCGCCGGTTTTGTAAACCGGCGGTTGAAGGTTGCCGGTTCAATACGGTTCACGGTTCACACGGTTTCCTTCCGGTTCAGATCATGGTTCAGATCACGGTTCAGGCCACGGTTTTAAAACTTATTAATAATTTTTTTTACATTTTCATATAATACTTATTATTTTCACTACAATAACAAATTACTATTCTTTTCACTACAATTACTAAAGTGAATGTAATATATATTTTTTTATAAATAGTTTTTTATTCGGTTTTAAATATAATATTAATATTGTGTTATTTTTTAATATGTAAATTATGTTATGACGTAAAAATTATGTTATTTTTTCAACCTTGTACCGTTAATTCGGTTGCCTACATATCTTTTATATGTAATCGTGTCAGAGGCACGAAACATATAAAAAAATCAAAACGAACGTAGTTCTTATTGTTTTTTTAGTCTTTTATAGTTTTTATTATTATAGGTGTTTTTAGTATTTTATAGTTTCTTATAGATTTTTTAGTCGGTTTTAAGTATACATTGATTAATAATGTTGTTTTATTAAATATTACGTGAGATGTATTGTGTTGTTTTTCTTATATGTAAATTATGTTATTTTATCAACGCTTGTACCGGTAATTCGGTTGCCTACTTATCTTTTATATGTAATTGTGTCGGATGCACGACACATATAAAAAAATCAATGACGTAGTTTTTATTGTTTTTTTAGCCTTTTATAGTTTTTTTTATAGGTTTTTATAGTTTTTTTTTATTATAGGTTTTTTTTTAGTATTTTATAGTTTCTTATAGTTTTTTTAGTCGGTTTTAAGTATCGTTGATTAAAAATGTTGTTTTATTAAATATTACGTGAGATATATTGTGTTTTTTTTCTTATACGTAAATTATGTTATTTTTTCAACGCTTGTACCGGTAATTCGGTTGCCTACGTATCTTTTATATGTAATTGTGTAGGAGGCATGACACATATAAAAAAATCAAAACGAACGTAGTTCTTATTGTTTTTTTTAGTCTTTTATAGTTTTTTTAATATAGGTTTTTTTTAGTATTTTATAGTTTCTTATAGTTTTTTTTGTCGGTTTTAAGTATACGTTGATTAAAAATGTTGTTTTATTAAATATTACGTGAGATATATTGTGTTGTTTTTCTTATATGTAAATTATGTAATTTTTTCAACGCTTGTACCGGTAATTCGGTTGCCTAACTTTTATATGTAATCGTGTCGGAGGCACGACACATATAAAAAAATCAAAACGAACGTGGTTCTTATTGTTTTTTTAAGTCTTTTATAGTTTTTTTATAGGTTATTTTAAGTTTCTTTTAGTTTTTTTTAGTTTTGTATAGTGTTGTTATGGTTTTTTTTATAGGTTTTTATTATTTTTTGTATTCTTTTATAGTCTTTTTATACGTTTTTATAGTATTTAAAGGTTTTTTTAATTTTTTTTTTGTAGTCTTTTATAGTAGTTTTATGTGTTTGTATTTTATAGTTTCATATAATTTTTTAGGTTTGTATATGGTTTTTATGGTTTTTTTATTTATAGTTTTCTATAGTTCTTTTTTATATAGTTTTTAGTAGTAGATTTTTATAGTTTTTTTAATAGGTTTTTATAGTTTCTATCGGGTTTTTTTATGGTTTTTTTTTTGTAATCTTTAGTCTTTTTATCGGGTTTTTTTTATATATATATAGTTTTTAATAGTTTCTTATAGTTTTTTAAGTCTTTTATAGTTGTTTCATAAATAGTAACAAATATATAAGTAAGATATAAATTGCGTACCTTTAATCGATGTCGGTATTTCGTGCGCTTGCTCCTCCCTGAAGTTTCAGTGTCACCGACTTTGAACCGTGACTCATCTTCTGACTCAATGTCTTGCACCCTCTTCTCGGCTCGTACTCAATCTTGACAACACATTTGCTTCTCTAAAGTGGTGGGATGAAGAGAACATCTTTTATCGCTAAGCACATATCCTGCCATGCTAAAAGCTCGTTCAACAGTGACAGTCGAAACATGGCAACTTAAAAACTTGACCGCCATCATTGCTAGCACTGTAAATTCTTTAGCATGTCTCTTCCACCACTTCAATAAGTCGAAGTCGAAATCATAGGATTCGGTTTCACAGCCTTCAATTGTTGTGTTTAAAAATTTGGATATCTCTGTTTGTTGATCGGATGATTCTGTCGCTCCCTTCTATCGTTTCGAATTCATTTTATCCAGAACTTTTTGAATTTCCCGCAGGACACCTGCAGGGTTAGTAAAAGCACTTGCGGATGGATTGGGAACCACGTCGTTTCTCTTTCCATACATACGCTCATATTCAACATACAAAGTGTTTAATAAATTTTCAAGTCTATCTACTTCAACTTTATAATCTACCGGGGGCACTCTATGAATATTAACAAAGCATCATAGTAAGTGACGATACGATATGCCACCCTTCCACGTGGAATTATCTGAGTGGTCCAGCTGGAATGGGGATGAGGTCCAGGTATGACAAGGATGTCGAGTCGGGTGAGCCATCTCGACATGATCAAGATCATTTACATTATGAGTTAATTATGTAGAAGGCTTGCACATTGGCATGACCATCTCGATGTACATCGAGCCGATATCAGAGGAGTAACTTGGATAGGAAGCCAAGGTTATATTTGTCAATAGACTAAACCGCCCTTAATGTAGGGCAGAAGAGGGACATGTGCCTATAAATACATACATCCAGGAACTACGTTGGGCTTGATTCCTGGACTCAAAAACAGGATACGTAGGCAATTCAAGATTCATTCTTGAACCCAGCCGTACAACACAAAAACCTCCACCTTTTTATAAAAGGCACCATCTTTTTCACGTTGCATCTTCTTTCTATTTCACCCCTAGATTCTAAACAACCTTGACACATCACTGGTGCATAATTTAGCATCATCATTGGCGCTAGAAGGAGGGCCCCTATCTATCGGTGATTTAGAGAGAGTGGTACGATGGCGCCGTCAACAAGAAGAAAAGCAGGCAGTAAGAACGTACAGAATGAAGAACACACAGACCTAGAGCCAGCAGGGGAACAAAACCAGACTGTCCTAGAAAAGCCCACTGGTTCTAAGGCTGCAGTTGTGCAAAAGCAGAAACCACAGCTTTCTCCCGAGTTGCAGGATGTTGCGGACCACTTGGCATCATTAGATGAAGAAGCGCTTAAGCGTGTCGTGGCGTCCGTGTTTGTTGAAAAGGGTTTCCGTGATTTTTCGGACGGGCAACCTTCAGGCCGACCAAGCCAGAAAGAGTTAGAAAACGCGAAGGGGAAGAGGCTGGTGGATGTTCGAGAAGAATGTGAAGACGAGATAGAAGTCAGTGCCACCAACTACAAGAGGCGAGTCACGCAAGAGAAGCCTTTAAGAAGGGTCGAGGAGAGTATACGAGACGAGTTCAATCGTATCGTTGGTAAGGATCGAGACATCGATTGGCTTGAGTCGCCTTTTGTAGCTGAGATCGAGCATTACCCGATGCCCGAGTCCTTCAAGCCCCCAAAAATGGATCCGTATGACGGCACAACAGATCCCGAGGATCATCTATACCGATACATATCGATGATGAGGCTAAGAAATGCGAACGACGCTATGAAGTGTCGAGCATTTGACACTTTGTTAACAGGTCGAGCTCGAGAGTGGTTCCACAAGTTGAGACCCGGGTCGATTTCTAGCTTCGTGCGGTTGGGGCAAAAATTCCGCGACGCGTTTATTGGAAACAAGAAGTTTCATCTGAGTTCGACCCATTTGACTAACATCAAGCAAGAAAGGAACGAGTCAACTATCGATTATATGAAGCGTTTTAACCTCGAAGCAATGAAAGTCCACAATCTCAATGAGACACTTCAGGTCAATTTTTTCGTTGCAGGGATCAGGAACATGAAGTTATACGATAAGTTATCTAGGAAGATGCCAGAAAGCATGGACGAATGTGTGAACATAGTCCATAAATTTTGCCAAGGTGAGGAGGCGGTGCGCTTGCACACCATCTCGCTTGGTCTCAACTCGAAGAACGACCCCCGCGGCCGGACCAAAGGTCAGCCTAGGAATGAAGGGAAAGCCAGCGTTTTCGATCGGATGACAGCGCCAATTACAGATCGACTCGGGAAGAAAGGTAATTTGAAAGATAGAGACTTCATACCCCTTAATCGATCTCGGAAAGAGGTGCTAGCCATCATGATAAAAAAGAACATTGCTCGGACGCCAAAACCGATATCAAAAGATGTCGAGAAGAGGAAAAACACCCACAAATATTGTGATTACCATCGGGACGTGGGGCATGATACAGAAGAATGTTTTGATCTAAAAAGAGATATCGACGCTGGCATCCAAGAAGGACAGCTCGACGAGGTAGTAGACAGATCGGAGAAGGATGATCCCAAAGGACGTCGTGAATACAAGAGGAAGAATTATCATGGAAGAAGAGATCGATCTCCCAATCGAAGCAATCAAAGGCGTAGAGACAGGTCATCTGAGCCCGTGAGGAGGGATAATCAGAGAGATGATCGTCGAGACGATAGAAGGGAAGATCAGAATCGAGATCCTTATGGAGATAACCGAATCGGATATGGCATGAATACGATTGTGGCGGAACATGACTTAGACCGACCCCGATCAAGTCAACCCGTTATGGATGGGTCGAGAGAGGCCAAGAAGTTGAAATTCACAACAGAGGTAGGATATGGACCCAGAGGCGATGTCCCCAGTACTTATGGCCGCGGTGAAGGTTTAGTAATAGAAGCGGTCATCAGTCGAGGGCTAATAAAAAGAGTCTGTGTCGATAGCGGGAGTGCCGTGAATATCCTATACTATTCAACGTTCAAGGCAATGAAGTTAAAAGATGAAGATATAACACCATTGTCCACCCCGCTATTCGGTTTTACAGGGCAAGCCATCCATCCTGTCGGATCTATCAACTTGTTAACCACGGTAGGAGATGGTGAGAAGGGGCGAACGATGGAAATGACGTACGTCGTAGTCAAGGCCCCTTCAGGATATAATGTAATATTGGGTCGACCCGCACTTTATGATTTGAGAGCAATGATCTCCACCTACCATAACAGCATGAAATTCCCTACATGGCATGGTACCCACGAGGTAAGGGGAGATGTGGCGGTGGCCAGGAATTGCAACCTGGTAACGATTAAAGGAAAGGGTGTAGGCCAAGTGTTGGTTGAAGAGCTAATCCCCGAGGAGGAAGAAGACAAAAGTTGGGTTTCAGTCGATCCAACAGAAGAAGTTCGAGTTTGGGAAGAAGAGGAAAGCCAGGGAGTTCAAGTCGGGAAGTGGATTCCACACCCCGATGTTCAGACGTTAGTCGATCTCCTGGTTGAGTTTAGAGATGTTTTTGCATGGAAAACCGACGACATGCCGGGACTCTCAGGTGACATTGCTATGCATAAGCTCAATGTCGACCCCACAAAGAAACCGGTGAAGCAAAAGAAGATAAGTCTAGCACCGGAAAGAAAGGAAGCAGTTAAAAAAGAAGTCGACAAGTTGCTGGTGGCTGGGATCGTTAAAGAAGTGGTATATCCAGAATGGTTAGCCAACCCAGTTTTAGTGAAAAAGCCCGATGGGAGCTGGAGGATGTGCATCGACTTTACAGATCTAAACAAAGCTTGCCCAAAAGACTCTTACCCACTTCCCAAGATCGACCAACTTGTCGACTCGACATTAGGGTTCGAAGTTTTTGGATTTCTAGATGCGTATCGTGGCTACTATCAAATCCTTATGGACCCCAGAGATTCGGAAAAGACAGCTTTTATAACCGACTTGGGACATTTAGTTTCGTTACGATGCCGTTTGGTTTAAAGAATGCAGGAGCAACGTACCAGCGTGCAGTGAACAAGATTTTCGAAAAGCTGATCGGGCGGAGCATGGAAGTCTATGTAGACGATTTGTTAATTAAGAGTAAGTCTCTCGAGCGGTTTATAATCGACACGAGAGAGGTGTTCGAGGTCCTCCGTTCCGCTAACATGAAGCTCAACCCAAAAAAGTGTACGTTCGAGTCCGATCAGGAAAGTTCTTGGGGTACATGATATCTAAGGATGGAATTAACGCGAACCCAGACAAAATCAAGGCCCTCCAAAACATGCCAGTGCCTCGAAGTGTGAAGGAGGTGCAAAGATTAACGGGTCGGATGGCGGCTCTCAACCGTTTCCTATCGATATCGGCACAAAGGGCCTTGCCATTCTTTAAGATTCTAAAGAAAGCGAGTCCCTTCCAGTGGGATGATTGGTGCCAAAAGGCTTTTGAAGATTTAAAGAATTACCTGTCGAACCTGCCCACCTTGGCATCACCTCGAGAGGGAGAGAAGCTTTTGGTGTATCTTGCCGTTTGTGAGGAAGCAGTAAGCGCAGTATTGATTCGAGAAGCAGAGCGGGGTCAGGTACCAATCTACTTCGTCAGCAAAGCCTTGCATGGGGCGAGTTAAGGTATTCACCGGCCGAGAAGCTAGTTTTGGGCCTAGTCCATGCGTCGAGGAAATTAAAGCATTATTTTCAAGCACACCCGATCGTGGTAGTCACGAACCAACCCTTGAAACAGATTTTGGCGAAGCCCGAGACATCGGGTCGACTGGCCAAATGGGTGGTCGAGTTAGCCGGATACGATATCGAGTTCACGCCTCGGACAGCTATCAAAGGCCAAGCACTAGCCGATTTCATCGCAGAAGGATTTTCGATCCAAATTGCACAAGAAAAGCAACCATCAGAACAGCAGTGGACCATTTATGTTGATGGTGCTTCTAGCAAGGAAGGAGCAGGAGCGGGTTTGTTGCTGATTAGCCCAAGAGGAGAGGAATTCCCATATGCGCTTCGATTTGAATTCAAAGCCACTAACAACGAAGCGGAATATGAAGCCATGATCACGGGTTTGAAGTTGGCAATCAAATTAGGGGTCGAGGATCTCCTAGTATACTGCGACTCACATTTCGTGGTAAATCACATCCGAGGGGGATATGAGGCTAAAGAGGAAACCATGAAAAGCTATCTAAAAGTGGTTCGGAGACTGATGTCAAAATTTAAGAATGTTCGTATCGAGCAGGTACCGAGGAACGAGAATAAACGAGTGATGCCTTATCTAAACTGGCGTCTAATTTCAAATCAAAAAAGAAAGTCCTGGTAGAAATGTTGTCAGAGCGTAGCTACGAAGAAGTTGATGTGCAACCGATCATTCAGGGGTCGGCGTGGATGGACCCGATAGCCGCTTATCTTAAAGATGGGATTCTACCATCGGATAGGTTTCAAGCAAGGAAGGTACGATTACAGTCAGCGAGATATGCATTATTTGATTATGTTCTTTACAGGAAGTCATTCGTAGCGCCCTGGACGCGATGCGCGTCGGAAGAAGAGGGAGCATATCTTCTCGAGGAAATACATCGGGGAGTATGTGGAAATCATTGTGGGGCACGAATGCTGACGAGGAAATGTAGGCTAGCAGGGTATTTCTGGCCCTCAATGCAGAGGGACGCAAATGAGTTGGTTATGAAGTGTAGAGCGTGTCGGGTTCATGATGTGATAACGCATCAGCAAGCTCAAGAGATGAACGTCATCGAGTCTGTTTGGCCGTTCGACGAGTGGGGTGTCGATATAGTAGGGCCTTTGCCTCGAGCCCCTGGAAATTTAAAGTTTGTTGTAGTCGCGGTCGATTACTTCACCAAATGGGTTGAGGCTAAAGCCCTTGCTAATATCAGAGCTGCAACCATCAAAAAAATTTTGTGGGAAAATATTTTATGCAGGTTTGGAGTCCCCAAGTACCTGATCTCGGACAATGGCACCCAGTTCTTGGATGAAAGGGTGCAGAGCTGGCTCAAAGAGTTCAAGATCGAACATAGAACGACATCCGTGGCTCGACCTCGGTCGAATGGACAAGTCGAGCAGACCAACAGACAGCTGAAGTTTGGTCCGAAGAAGCGATTGGAAGATGAGGGACGCGATTGGGCAGCACAGTTGCCAAGTATCTTGTGGTCATATCGAATCGCACCCAATGCGGCTACTCGAGAAACCCCTTTCGCAATGGCCTACGGGTGTGAAGCGGTTATACCAGCAGAGATTGGGTTGTCTTCACCTCGGGTCCTGGCTTATAATATCGAGACAAATGGGTGCAATCTCAAGCAGGCGAAAGATGATATCGAAGAAAGAAGAGATGTCGCATCGCATCGAGTGGTGAGTATAAGAGAAAGATGTCACAATACTATAACGCTCGAGTAAAGTATAAATATTTCCAAGTTGGTGACCTCGTCTTGAGAAAGAATGAAGCGAGCAGACAAGACCCAATAGGCAAACTCGAGCCGAATTGGGAAGGCCCTTACAAGATCCTGAAAGTCCATCCTAAAGGGGCATATCAACTTGAAAGGTCAGACGGAAGCACTGTACCTCGAACCTGGCATGCCGCTAATCTTAGGAAGTATTATGTGTAACTTTCATTTCTGTTTTGGTGATTGTAATGCGTCAAATCGACAATCAAAACTTTATATTTGCAATTTTATGTAATTCTCTTTGAACCTGTCGGTGCGATGTACAAAAACTTTAATGCTTATCACTCCTAACCTTCTAAAGCGCACATCAACTCATACTTAAAGTGCACCATGAGTCATAAACTCATGCTTCACTTTGGGGGAATAGAGAGGAGTTAAGTCGATGTGACTACACCTCACACAAGTAAGGGAATTAAGTCGATATGACCATACCCTAACATATCATAAGGGAATTAAGTCGATATGACTACACCCTAACGTATCATAAGGGAATTAAGTCGATATGACTACACCCTAGCATATCAAAAGGGAATTAAGTCGATATGACTACACCCTGACGTATCATAAGGGAATCAAGTCGATATGACTACACCCTAGCATATCATAAGGGAATCAAGTCGATATGACTACACCCTAACATATCATAAGGGAATCAAGTCGATATGACTGGACCCTAACCAATCGAAAGGGAATTAAGTCGATATGACTACACCCTAAGAAAGTCGCGACGAAATAAGGATAAATTAAAGGCAAGAATCACGAGTTAGATAATTCGATGAGAAGAATCAAGTAAAATCCAGCTGAACGAATTCATCAACAAAAAATAAAACGAAGACAAAGAAAGTAAATGTTTGAAAAGTACAACCAAATCAAATCCAAAGTTTACAACCATATCGAACAAAATAGTTAAGTGATGAAGCTTGTCAAGCGTTAGGGGGGTTTAAGCGTGAAGCATCCAGATCGACATCATCGAGGTCCACGTCGACATCGTCGTCCTCTTCTCCTTCCTGAACGAGAGCAGGTCGAACATACTTCTCATGAAGTGAAACCCCAGATCTGAACTCCTCGAAGTATCGGCCGTATCGGGGGATCGACTCCTCGTCGTACAAATGAGCCCGTTTGATACTCGACACCTCAAACTCTGGGAAGGCCTCCTTGACGTCCTTTAAAGCATTGGTGAACCCACCCTTCATGGCCTGAGTCATCAACAGCATTATTTCAGTTCTAAGCTCGTCGGAGGCCAGAAAATCCTTCCTGGCCATCTCCATGCGAGACGCCAAACTGTCAACTTCGATCTGTAGGTCGTCTCGAGCTTTGATGCACCCAGCCAGCTCAGCCTTCACTGTCTCGAGCTCTGACTTCACCCTAGTCAACTCTGCCTCCCTATCTGCTAGCGCTTTCTCTGCTTTGCTCAAATTGAATCGAGAAACCTCTAAATCAGCCTCCAGGGTCAAACGTCGACCATCCAATTTTCGTGCACGGGCCTCAAGGTTCTCGATCTTTGATTTCTGCTTCTCTATAGTCTCCTCTTTTTCAGCCAGAGCAGAGGAAGGGGATCCAATTCTGTTCGTGGCCACGTCAGTGGAAAGACGAACCTGTAATGAGAGAGACGTTAAATCGACTCGTTGGCAAATACAAATTATAGATTATGAAGTCTTACAGCTCGGAGGAGCTTGGAAATATATTGGTTCAGATCGTCAGGGGCCATCATCTCCAACTCAGAAGTTGTAGTCTCTGGGATCGGATCGATAGTTTTTGGGTGAGGGATTTTTCGAGCCTCTTTTCCTATGCCATGCCTCGTGTCGGTGGTCTTCAAGCGTTTCCTCGAGTCGGCACCTTCTCCCAGCTGCTTCTCCACCAGTGCATCATTAGGCTGGTCCCTAAGAATATTTGACGTTGATGCAGGAGTGGGTGCTCGAGCCGGAGTCTTTTTGCCCCCAGAGACTATCGAAACCGAAACAGGTTTTTTCGATTTGGTCCCCACCAGCTCTTGTATCTTCTTGGGGTCGACCTTCTTGGGATCAAGCATCTTAGTAGACGACTCCATCTCCGAGAAATATTCCACTGCAAGAATAAAAGTCACTTTTACTATATAATCGAGATGGAAATAAGTAAGCAAGAAGAAATATAACAATTCGATAAAATTAACGATAGTCCTACACAAAGCCCGAACTTCTTCATCGAGTTCCATATAAGCACCCGGGCCCGCCGTCTCGAGGTCGGCATAAGCATATAGAGGGTGCAGGTTCCGAGTTGCAATATCGGGGCGCACTTGTTCCAGCACTCCACACGACGCGGGTGGATCGGAGTCAAGCTTATCATGCCATTTTTTAGGTCTTTTGTGCCAAGTGTGTATGTCGAGGTCACCAAGACCATGTCGGATAAAGAAGAAGTTCGGTTTCCAGTCCCCATGAGATGATATGGCCCTCCGTACAAATTCCGGGACCAAGGGACGTTTCTGAAAGGTATACCACCCAGCGTCTTGCAATCCCTGGATCGAAAAATATTGTCGGAACAAGCGCACCGTGAATTCGAATTTGGCCACACGACATGCCAAGACGAAGCCCATGAGGCTTCTAATACCATTTGGGGCCAATTGGGCAACACATATCTGGTAGTGTCGGAGCACTTCGATAAGACATGGGTCGAAAGGATATCTTAACCCTTCTTTTAATTGCGCTTCATACACGGCGCAAAAACCAGGGGGAGGATCACAAGCAAATTGGTTTTGACCTCGAGGGACTAGCACCTTATCGGACGAATACGGAATATCAAACCTTTGGCATAAAGCCTTGACCTTTCCCTCCGTTAGGGCGGATACGCACCCGTATGCTCCCCGACCCTTCATTCTGGTTTGACGTTTCGTAATACGTCGGGAAGTCGATTCTTCTTCCTCCCTAGCCTCCTCTCCTTCTTCTCCGGTGAACTTCTGGCCGGATGTATTAGGTTGCTCGGAAACCGTCGCTTCCTGCGATTCGCCTTCAGACACGGCAATCTCTTCTAAATTTTGAGAATCGCTCTCACTCACAGACATGGGAATGGAAAAACAAAGAAAATAATGAAATAAGAAAGAAACGGAGGAAGTTCAAAGCTTACTTGCAAATTTTGTATGAGGCAGGAAAAATGGATGAGAATGAGTAAATTTAGACTCTTCACCGGCTTGGAACTCCTTTTATCTTGATAAGTTTCCAAATGAATTTGAAAGGACGGTTTTGGGCAGTTATAATAAAAATATCGTGCATATCAAGGGGCTACAACCAATGAAAATGCTTCGTTTCCCGTGCCCATTTAATTACGATGCAGCATGACGTCACCCTAGGGAGACCTATGGCGGTTGAGACATTAGCCCAAATCCCGCCAAGAGAAGACCTCGTATCGAGTTACTTTTTCAAATTTTTAGATCCGACTTCGGCATTTTAAAGAGGCCTCGTCGGATCTGGGGGGCTTATGACGATACGATATGCCACCCTTCCACGTGGAATTATCTGAGTGGTCCAGCTGGAATGGGGATGAGGTCCAGGTATGACAAGGATGTCGAGTCGGGTGAGCCATCTCGACATGATCAAGATCATTTACATTATGAGTTAATTATGTAGAAGGCTTGCACATTGGCATGACCATCTCGATGTACATCGAGCCGATATCAGAGGAGTAACTTGGATAGGAAGCCAAGGTTATATTTGTCAATAGACTAAACCGCCCTTAATGTAGGGCAGAAGAGGGACATGTGCCTATAAATACATACATCCAGGAACTACGTTGGGCTTGATTCCTGGACTCAAAAACAGGATACGTAGGCAATTCAAGATTCATTCTTGAACCCAGCCGTACAACACAAAAACCTCCACCTTTTTATAAAAGGCACCATCTTTTTCACGTTGCATCTTCTTTCTATTTCACCCCTAGATTCTAAACAACCTTGACACATCACTGGTGCATAATTTAGCATCATCAGTAAGCACTTAACATATTAGACACACCTAATAGTCTCAAACGAGGGTCGAGAATAGAAGAAATGAGATAAGTGTCAGGAATATGCAACATGTACTTATTTCATTTCCCCTTCATCGGCCCTAAACATTGAAATAATGTAGCATCGTGTTCCATGGTTTCAAACTCGGCAGTTATTTCTACACTAGCAGGCAAGACTAAATGTGATGTGGGTTGATAACATATTGAAAGAAATTCAGTAATTTTTTTGAATACTTCAAAAACAACCATCAGTGTCTTGCATGCAGTCCAAATAGAGGGAAACAAACGATATTCGCTTGGACAGTGTTCATTTAAAAATTCACAAAAGGTATTTTTAATTTTGTTTTTTTTTTTTTCCAAAGTTCATAAGTGGTGTTCCACCTATGCGGTAAATCTTGCGGCAGTTTGACAGGGCGATGACCTTTCTCTTTAAGAAATTTATACCACTTATTAAAATAATATTTCTACCTAACACATGTGAAATCGAAGTTTTTATCGCATTAATATTATAGTCAAAAACTTTTAGACCATCTTTTACACATAAATTAAAAATATGGCATAAACATCTAACATGAAAAATGATGATGCTAAATTATGCACCAGTGATGTGTCAAGGTTGTTTAGAATCTAGGGGTGAAATAGAAAGAAGATGCAACGTGAAAAAGATGGTGCCTTTTATAAAAAGGTGGAGGTTTTTGTGTTGTACGGCTGGGTTCAAGAATGAATCTTGAATTGCCTACGTATCCTGTTTTTGAGTCCAGGAATCAAGCCCAACGTAGTTCCTGGATGTATGTATTTATAGGCACATGTCCCTCTTCTGCCCTACATTAAGGGCGGTTTAGTCTATTGACAAATATAACCTTGGCTTCCTATCCAAGTTACTCCTCTGATATCGGCTCGATGTACATCGAGATGGTCATGCCAATGTGCAAGCCTTCTACATAATTAACTCATAATGTAAATGATCTTGATCATGTCGAGATGG